>CABHPR010156418.1:5097-15302 GCA_902168415.1 Peromyscus melanophrys | reverse complement strand
TCTTCAGCCTATAGGCTTAGTGTATCTGACAGACTCATTTGTGAAGTAGGACGTACACAAGGTCAACAGTTCAACCTCACCTTGGGTGAGAGCAGTCCATGTACCAGAAGCACCTGAATTCCACTAGTGTCATGTCCTGATTCAGGATTTTAAATTCTGGAAATTGTTGATGGTTTTTTAATTCAGCTGTCCATTCTTCTTGACCGTGTATGTGTGGCTTCATCTCAGCATCCCGTTCTTCTCCACATCCCTCTATTAAATGCCAGTCTGCTATTGAGAGGCGTGAGCTTAGTTACTCCTCAAGAATAACTGTTTCAGCTGCTGTTCCATTGCACATCAGAAGCCATTGGCTCACTGCCTGTTCAGCTGCCTTCGAAGAAAAGGGCACTGTACCTTTTCCGGATTGCAAAGGCCACTTCAGGGATGGTGCCATATTGTCCTGGCCTCAGAAGATGCCTTTTGATAAAGCCATAACCACACTTGTTTTGGCAAGAATCGGTAGTCCTTTGTTTCATGTTCTGTCTGTCCATTTTGTCCTGTTGTCAGCAGTAGATTCGAGGATACTTTGTTGTCCAGTGGCTAACATTTGCCACAATGAAAGTTAACTCCACATGCAGTTTCTTCAATGCCCATATTCTCTCTGAAGTAGATTGGTACTGCCAGGAGCCGACATGTCTCATAGTCATAACAAAAAAGAAAAATTTTCTAAGTTATTAAAACATTTTAAATGCCATATTCTGTAGATCTCTGAAGGGTTTGAAGATGACCTGTCTATCTAAAATATATCTGCTCAATCTAGAAAACATACTTAATATGACTACAAGTTCTACTGTAATGTCTAACTACTAACTTTCATTTCTTTATATCCTAATAGTTGGTAATAATAACATTCAAGAATCAGCAATTTGTATTACATTGTTAAATGAACGGTATAAGCACAATTAGAAATATACATATAGCATTTTCTAACAATGTCAATTTCAATATATATATAATTTGTATATAATATAAAACAATCCAATCCAATGTAAAGTATTTAAAACTAGTAATTGTCTTTTTCTTTTTCTTTTTTCTTTCTCTTTTTTTTTTAAACAAAAACCTTAAATCTAACCTCCTTTGCTTAGCCCTTTTCCTAACCCTTGATAACCAGTTGTAACCAACCCCTCCAAACAATGAAAATTATCCCACACCCAAAACCCATTAAAAGACCAAAAAACCACCCGTCCCACACCACCTCTTTGGGAATGTGGGCATCGTATTCTTAAAATTGCTTCCTGCTGGGTATGGGCGAAGGTATCTTTATTCTGAAAAGAAAAATTTTAGGTTAATTGTCAAATTCTAGGAAAGGTAACTATATCCTTCATTATCCAGTCTGTGTATAATACCAAAGTTCAGGATTTATCTCAAGTCCTTATTCAAGTAGTCTTTGAGACTGGATCGTCTCAGTCAGCCCTCTCAAAATTGTTCTGAGCACTTTGTAGTTCAAAGCTGATCCATAGATGATGTTTGTCAGCTTAGTGATGTTGTTATTGTCCGCGTGGAATTGTTGTTGTTGTGGTGCCCCATCTTCTTTCTGGAGATTTCAGTTGATGTTAGGCCTGGCCATGATTTCCTGCAGAAAACTGATAAGAGACTCGAACACAAAGACATATATGCAGCTAATTGAAGCCTTTTTTCTAGAATCAGTTAGTACTCTATATGACCATTCATATCTTAACAGAGTTTAAAATGTATATATATCTATATATATATTAATCTTATAAATTTTGATATAAAATTCATACTTTAAGAACAGTTTAAAGAATCAGAATAGAATCAAAGAGTTGAGATTAGTAATAGAATAGTCCCTTAATTTGGTTTTATTTTTTCTGTCCCATAGCAGAAGATGGCTCTTCTTCTGGCATGATACAGGGAGTTTGCATTTTCCTTTTAACAACATGCTTGAGTTTAAAGAAGGAGAGAGCCAACATCCAGAACCGTTTCAAGGCAACTGGCTCAGACGATACACCCTCACGGACTACTCCAAGATCCTAAAATTTTCTTTGTGTCCCCATAAGATACAGCGCCCCCCTCCAGCAGGAAGTAGTAAGAGAAGCTACGCCCAAATTCCCAAATTATATGTAATTTACTTTGTTAAGGTTAAAACCTTCCTTTTTGAAAAAAAAAAGGGGGGGAAGTGCCGTGGGATGTTCTGTATGGCAAATGTGTTGCTAATAAAACACTGATTGGCCAGTGGCTAGGCAAGAAGTATAGGCGGGACTAACAGAGAGAATAAAAAGAGCAGGAAGGTGGAAGGAGACGCTGCCAGATGCTGCCAGCCACCACCAGGACAAGCAGCATGTAAAGATGCCGGTAAGCCACGAGCCATGTGGCAAGGAACAGAATTACAGAAATGGATTAATTTAAGATATAAAACAGTTAGCAAGAAGCCTGCCACGGCCATACAGTTTGTAAGCAATATAAGTCTCTGTGTTTACTTGGTTGGGTCTGAGCGGCTGTGGGACTGGCAGGTGAAAGAGATTTATCCTGACTGTGGGCCAGGCAAGAAAGCTCCAGCTACACCTGAGTGCTGGGATTAAAGGTGTGCATGCCTATGCCAGGCCAGTATTTCAAAATCTTTAAGGAAAAGATAAAGCTTTGTGTCTTTTTAAAAATTTATTTGTTTCTTATTTATTCTGTGGCGATATTATTTTCTTTTTTTCCTTTATTTTTAGAGAAAGAATTCTGAAGTAGTGTAATAGGAAAGAGAATGTGTTTATTAACAAGTTAGAACTTATTCATAATTAACATAATTTTAAAAATTATGGTAGGCATAGTGGCCCACGACTATAATCCCAGCACTTTAGAGGTGGAGGCAGGAGGATCAGGAGTTCAAGGTCATCCCCGGATTGCCGTCATCCAAAGTCTGTCTCAAGAAACTCAAACCAACCAACCAACCAAACAAACAAATAAGTCCCAATTCCTGGATTATTTAAAGTATTTTTTGTTGTGTGGTGTTATAACTAAGTTGTTTCAAACTTAGTTTAAAGTTTGTTTACGTGTGTGTGTGTGTGTGTGTGTGTGTGTGTGTGTGTGTGTGTGTGTAGGTGTGTTGTGTGAGGTGTGGAGGTCAGAGGACAGTTTGAAACAGTGGGTTCTCTCCTTTCACTATGTAGGTTCTGTGGCTCAAACTCGGGTTTTCAAGCTTGGCAGGAAGTGCCTTTACTGGTGAATCACCGAGATAACCCTGTAGTCTAAAGTGTAGATTTTAAATATGGTCTAACCTTGGCTGGGTGTAGTGTCTCCAGCACTCAGTAGGAAGAGGCAGACACAGGTAAGGCAGCTCACTGTGAGTTCCAGGGCCAGCCAGGATTACCTAGTGAGATCCTGGATAAACAAACAAATGCTATATTTACAAATATATGTGTACATATATCATCTCCCTTATCAAAGAAACTGTGTCTATAAAATAGTAAGGTAAATGTTTCTGGAAATACAGTAAGGTATGTGCCACAGTTTGAACCTGGAATGTTACCCACATGCTCATGTTTCTAACACTTAGACTCTGCCTGCTGTGGTGTGTTTGGAAGGCTGCAGAGGTGGGGCCTGGCTGATGGAAACAGGTCACGGCGGTGGGGCTTCAGGGTTGGATCACTCCTGGTTCTGGCCTTCCGATTTCCTGTGGGAACCAGGGGAGTGCAGCTGTCTCCGCTCCTACCCCTGCAGACAGAGCTGTTCCCCTACCATGCCTTCCCTGTGGTGAGGGACTAAATCCCCTGAAACTGTGAGAAGAATACACTTTTCCTCCTGTCAAGACTGAACGTTTGTTCCTACAGGGGCATTTAAATAGCTAAGTGTAAAGAATATGAGGTCACCGGCCACCCAGTCACCGCCAGTGTCAACATTTGGTTGTGAACCCATCTAGTCTTTTTCTCCTCTCAATTTAATTGAGAGGTCCAATCCCCAGAATGCACGTGGTAGGAGGAAGGATGGAATCCATTCCCCCAAACTGTCCTCTCACCCCATAAGTGAGCCGTGGCTCATGCACACCCACACGCCCTCATATACTCTCCACCCATGCACACATCTTCCCACACACAAATAAATAAAAATAAATAAGTAAACTAGATTTAAGTTAGGGACAATTTAGTTAACACACACACACACACACACACACACACACACTATCAGAAGGAATCATATTGGCTTCCATTTGTGGAGTAAGTAACCGTTTCTTCATGGAGCATGAGCAGTTTAAGTGCTGAGCAGCGGGAACAGGGCAGCAGTGGTTATGATTGACACCCTGCTGCTTGAGGGATGATCACAGCCGTTCCAGAAAAACGTCTTTCAGATCCCAAATGTTAACCTGTTTGTCATACAGAACACACATCCACACGAGGAGGCCAGCTCCTCCCAGTTTTTAAAGATTCTGAGGAAGAAAGCAGATTCACAGACACACTCAAAGCCAGCTGTGGAGCTGTAATGACAGCAGTGGTCTAAGGTGGCAGGTGGGACAGTCACACAGGGAAGGTCTGTCCTGTGCAGCACGGCTGTCTCACTGGGAGCCTCTGTGTCTGCAATGACTCAACCTGCTCACTTTCCCCAACCACGGAGAATCAAGACTTTCCTGCCTTGGGCACCCACACACTATGCTCGCCCAGCCCACCTCTCTTCCTGCTGTCCACCCTCCAGTAAAGCAATGTAAGTGGAGGCCACTCCCTGCACACCCATGTGCATGACTGCATGGGGTGTGCAAAGTGTGGAGGAGTGCATTGAGATCATGTTCAAAAGGCAGTGTGAAATAGAAACTTGAGCCGGGGATGTGGCTCAGTTGGTAGAGTGCTTGCCTGGCATACACGAGGCCCTGGGCTCCATCCCCAGAACTGCAGAAACCAAGTATGATAGCTTTAACCTGCAAGCCCAGCACTTGGCAGGTGAAGGCAGGGTCTGCCAGAGCTCCAGCTCATCTGTGGCTACATAAGGAGTTCAAGGTCAGCCTGCGGTTCTTGGGAATTTGTCTCAGAAAGAAAGGAAGGAAAGAAGGAAGGAAAGAAGGAAGGAAAGAAGGAAGGAAGGTACTTTTTTGGAATTCAAAATTCTCTTAAATTTTGAACTTTGTAAGAATAGTCCCAGAAGCCGGGCAGCAGTGGCACACGCCTTTAATCCCAGCACTCGGGAGGCAGAGCCAGGTGGATCTCTGTGAGTTCAAGGCCAGCCTGGGCTACAGAGTGAGATCCAAGACAGGCACCAATACTACACAGAGAAACCTTGTCTTGAAAAAACCAAAAGAAAAAAAAATCAGAAAAAAAGAATAGTCCCAGAATAAGAGTGATGGAGTAAGCTGCAATCCTGACCTCATCTGTAAAATGTACTAAACAATAGTTACCTCATAGATTAGAGTTTGTGGAGTAAGACCAAAATGCCCAAACTTCTTTTTGCTTTTCCCATTTCTGTGTGTGAGTGTGTGTCACACATGTCTGTGTGTCTTGCCTGTGTGTATACGCATGTTTGCAAGTTTGTGAACACACATAAGGTGTGGTTATACATGCCTGTGGGTACATGTACAGGTTGATTAAGCATTCTATATGGCTCTTCCTCCTCATTCAATGAGGTGGGATCTCTCAGTCAGGTCTAGAGCTCATCCATATGGTTATTCTTGCTAGCCAGCTTGTTTTGGGGAATCCCCCATCTCTATCTTCCCAGGATGGAATCATAGGCAGGCTATGGTGCCCTCCTGGCATTTATGTGGGCCCTAGGGATCTGAACTCAGATCCTTGGCATGTCTAGCACAACTTGGTCCTGGAAACCTGACTTGGGTGATGAGAGAATGAAAAAAAGACAGACACACATCCAGAAAGACTAGGTTCAGGTGGGCCGTGCTGGCTCTGATGGAGCAGCCCCCTCGCCACCTTTGCAGCAAGTGAACCTCAGCACACCGCCTCAGGGCCTTTACTATGGACAGCACAGGGAGGCGGAGGTGAGGTGGGAGCTCTCTGCAGTTTCAGGCTATAAACATCTGAGGAAGGAGTTTAGGTCATACTTTCAGGATACTGTCAACATTTGAACAAGGACCAGAGGAAGGCTTTGACAGTCCCCATGAGTCTGAGGCATTGGCCCCTGTCGACAGCACCCATTCATTGAAGGCTTCATGGGCTCCTTACATAGTCACCCAAGGTTGACTCGGCTCCCTGCAGGTTCCCATGCAAGTGTTTTATCCACTGAATCATTTTCCTTAGCCTCATGCAAACTTTTCTTAAACCCTGTGTCTTATTTGTTTTTCTAGTGCTGTGACAGAACACCATGACCAAGGCAGCTTTCTGGAGAATTTAGCTGGGCTCACTGTTTCAGGGGGTTGGAGAACGGCGGCAGAGAAAAGGCGTGGTAGCAGGGCCAGCCGAGAGCTCACATCTGTCTGAAAGCAGGAGGCAGAAAACACACTAGGATGGTGTCAGTCTTTTGAAACCCCAACCGGCTCCCAGTGACACTCATCCTTCCACAAGGCCATACCCCCTAATCTTCCCAAAACAGTTCCACCAACTGGGGACCATTCAAGCACATGAGCCTATAAGGGCCGTTCTCATTTAAACCCTGTTCTCTGTTCTTCATTTGGTTTCTGGGAGAAAAGTCAGATTGAGCTGGTTTTAGAGGAAATTACTGCATTCTGAAACAAAGCAAAATTTATATATATATATATGTATTATATATAAGCAAATATATTTCTGTGTCTACATGACTCCCCTGCCCCAAACCCAAAGCAGGAGGCCATGCTGGATGAACCCCATCTTCTGCCCCAGCCGAGGATTAACTTTAGGGTTTTTTTTTTTCTTCAGTGTGACCTCAGAGCTCTTGTTGGTGGCCCTGCACAACTGGACTCTGAGTGATTTTCTCAGTGAGGGAATCACTAGCTCTGAACGGCTGATGCCAGGATCCTGATTCACAGCTTCTTGTGTGGGGTCTGACTTCCCCAGGAGGCCCCCATGGACGGCCTCTTCTTCCTGCCATCTGACTATGGAATGTGCCACGCAGCCCCCTCCACCCCCAGGGCCCGAGAGAGGAAAGCTGGACTCAGCTAAGCCAAGTCCTGCAACCTGGCAGGGTGAGATGCACGCTCACACACAGGTTGGGATGTTTGCTGTGGTCCTCTTGTGAATGTCATTGGAGCCCCTCCTTTCTGTGGTAACAGGGTGAGGTGAGGACAGACCTGCTTCCAAGCTCTCCAAGGGCCCCCGGCCACAGTCCCCGGTGTCCCTTCTGCTGAGCCTCATGCTTGCAGGGAAACCTCTGGCTTCTCCAAACCTTTCTAAGAAGGGCTTTGGGAACCCAACTTTAATATGCTATTATTATGATTAGTTGGGGTTCCATTTGCATATAACAATTTGCAAAGATTGTAATAAGTTTTATGAGTTTCACCGGAAGTTTAAATCCTCATAACCATGGGACCCTCCCAGCACAGCAGCAAATTCCCCGGCTGCTCTCCCATTGACACTCCGCCCTTCCTCACTTTTGGGCCCTTCACCATAGTCAGTTTGGATGGTTCTAGAAGATATAGAGTGGGCAGCAAACAAAAGGCTCACTTTTTGGCCTGGCTTCTTTCAATATTATAATATTGCTGAGACTCATTTTTGTTGTTGTTGTTGGTTTTTTTTTCAAGATAGGGTCTCTCTGTGTAACCCTGGCTGTCCTGGAACTCACTCTATAGACCAGGCTGGCCTTGAACTCACAGAGATCCACTTGCCTCTGCCTCCCGAGTGCTAGGTTTAATGGGTTTAAAAAGCACGTGACACAAACCCTGACTTTGTTTGTTTGTTTTGTTTTGTTTTTCGAGACAGGGTTTCTCTGTGTAGTTTTGGTACCTGTCCTGGATCTTGCTCTGTAGACCAGGCTGGCCTTGAACTCACAGAGATCAGCCTGGCTCTGCCTCCCGAGTGCTTGGATTAAAGGTATGCACCACCACCACCTCCCCCCCCCCCCGTTATTTAAACAGAATTAATTTGCTTTATGTTTGTAGTGTAAAAACCCTTATGTAGTCATGCATTGGTGGTACATGTCTTTAATCCCAGCATTTGGGAGGCAGAGGCATGTGGATTTCTGAGTTAGAGCCAGCCTGGTCTACAGAGTGAGTTCCAGGATGGTCTAGGTCCCAGAGAAACCCTGTCTTGACCCCCCCCCCCACAAAAAAAACCCCAAAACAAACAAACAAAAGTTTTATGTGGTAGCCACAGCTGGAGCCTGGGTCCTCTAACCAGAGACTCTGGTGTGGGTTTTCATAAGATGCCCAGTGAATTCCTGATAAAGAGACTTGGTGAACACAGTCTCTTTCCAGAGGTTGGGGTCAGATAACTGTAGGTCTTGGAAATGGCATCAAAGGTGGCCTTGGAAAAGTTGCCCAGGGTGGCAGTGCAGCCCCTGGCTGATGTGTAGCAGTCATCAATACCAGTCATCAGCAGCAGCTTCTTGGGCACAGGAGCAGAGACGATGCCAGTGTCTCTAGGGGCGGGGATGAGACACACTAGCACAGAGTCACCTTGCAAGGAACAGTGTGGGACTTGACAATCTTGTTCCCCCAGTGGCCTCTCCACATAGGGAGGATGGAGAGCTTGGCCAGCATGATGGCCCCTCGGATGGCAGTGGCTACTGCCTTGGAGCACCTAATACCAATACCAACATGACCACTGTAGTCCCTAATGGTGATAAAAACCTTGAGCCTGGTCCTCTGGCCAGCCCAAGTACACTTCTGCACTGGCATGATCTTTAGAATCTCATCCTTTAGGGATGTGCCCAAGAAAAAGTCAATAATCTCGAATTCTTTAATGGATAGGGAGAACAGGAGAGCTCCAGGGACTTGATCTTCATGTCCTTGACCAGGTGGCCCAGTCTGGTAATGGGGATCCACTCCTTGTCTTCAGCTTTACCTCCATGAGCACCACAGCCTCGACCGTGGCCAAGGCCTAAGACTGTCCTTCTTGGCCTCCTACTCCTGGATCTCCAGGTCCTTCGGACTCTCCCACTGCACCAATGTCGACTGCTGTTTGGTGTTTTCCCCGAGGAAGAAGAAGGAGGAGGAGGAAGAGGAGGAGGAGGAGGAAGAAGGAGAAGAAGAAAGAAGGAAGAAGGAAGAAGGAGAAGAAGGAGAAGAAGGAGAAGAAGGAGAAGAAGGAGAAGAAGGAGAAGAAGGAGAAGAAGGAGAAGAAGGAGAAGAAGGAGAAGAAGGAGAAGAAGGAAGAAGGAAGAAGGAAGAAGGAAGAAGGAAGAAGGAAGAAGGAAGAAGGAAGAAGGAAGAAGAAGAAGAAGAAGAAGAAGAAGAAGAAGAAGAAGAAGAAGAAGATTCATCTTTTAAAAAATGTATTCTTAGTGATCTCTCCCTCTCTCTCTCTCCCTCCCTCCCTCCTTCCCTCCCTCCCTCGATCCCTCCCTTCCTCCCTTCCCTCCACCTCATACTTGGTACTCCCTACCAGGCTGGTGTGCGTCTTCCTGTGAACAGGCAAGTGCTCTGAGCCTCAGCTTGTCCTGGTCACCAGGATGTGAGGTCCAGGACTTCATGCCAGCCTCTCCCATCATTTTCTCCTGGCTTCCGTCCCAGTGGCACAGGCTCCTTTTGGTTCTCTGGGTCACATACACTCCTGACACGTGCTTTGGTTTTTCCTGTGCTCTTCCAAAGTCCACACAACTGTCTCCTCACTTCCTCAGGTCCTGGCTGAGAGGCTGCAACTTTTCCCAGACCTTTCTGGACCCCTAGGACTGAAAGAGCAGATTTTTCCCCAATACACATACACTCTCTACCCCCACCCAGCCCCACTGGCTTACACTGTGTTTTCTCTGTGATGACCCAGCCTCCGCTTGTGCCTTTAAGTGCTTCTGGAGATGGACTGCACTCCATACCTCCCATGCCCTACAGTAAACCATTCCGGTTTCCAGCTTACTCACAGGTGCATAGCCAAGGTCAGTCACAGATCTTCTTGTCTCCTTAAAGAGGAATCCTAACCCTTCATCCATCATCTCTCTTCTCCTTGTCCTAGCTTTCTGCAGTTACTTACCTAATTTCTCCCTTTGCACATTGGCCAATTCTGGACATTCTACACGATGACTAGACCTTTGGCCTGACTTTGTCCAATTGCAGTAGTGTTCTCAAGTTTTAACTTTGTTAATGTGTGTTGATTCATCTTATTTATTTATTTATTTATTTATTTATTTATTTATTTATTTATTTATTTATTATTTATTTATTG
>CABHPR010156417.1:62640-73261 GCA_902168415.1 Peromyscus melanophrys | reverse complement strand
TGTGTGTGTGTGTGTGTGTGTGTGTGTGTGTGTGTGTGTGTGTGTGTAAAACCCTAAATACATAAGTACAACCTGATAAGTCTGTATAATGTTATTTGTATGTTCTTGTTTTTAGGGTCTACCAAATAGTGTGTTCTTCCCTGGGGATTCTATTTCTCCTGCTCTCAGTCAGGTAAATATTCTTAATGGTCACTTACTACCCATTTTCAATATGCTTTTCCTTTTCACCTCCGGAAACCATAAATTGCATTTTTGGACAACAGAGCTATCTTCTCCAATCTTTACTCATTGTCTCAAGTTTTCTGTCTTTGTCACTGAGATGTTTCTTCTCACAAGCATCCCAGCAAATCCATCTGGGACACAGTAAGGATTCATTATTTGACCACGTTCTCCCTCAATTGTTTTTCTTTATATACTATGATCACCACAATTTTCCTGAATATTGTACTAGAACCATGCTACTTGTTTTACTCCAGAAATTACAACTTTTCTTCTGAACTTAACTGGCATCATACTACTTTCACTTTCTCAAACAATGTGTTACCTAACTATCACGCCTGAGAGCTAAGTTAAGGAAACCAATAGTTGCCTTGGCTTACCTTATAATCTAATGTGAAGACAGACAACATATAAATGCATAGACAAAGCCCTGAAAATTCATTTTAATATAACCCACGAGGGCAAATAAGAGACTGACATTTGAAAAAGTTACAGGGCAGTTGGGTGTTCAGGAAATATCTTTGAAAGAATAATCAATACCGAGAACTATGGTATTTGTGCATTCTTAAAGTTATTTATTCACATATTTGGCTTAGCATTAATCAGCCACCTTCCTGCCCAAGACAAAGAAAATTGCAGAGAGACAAGGAAGAACCCATGTTAGACAGTAATCTTAAGAGAAAAGATGGTTCAAATCTGCCTTAGCTGGCCTCTTCATTAATTTCTCATATTATCTTATCAATGGAGAAGGTATGTATATGATAGAGTTTAATTCATCTTGTCTTGGAATCTATTAGTATACTTTTGGTTTCAAGAAATATATATTTAAATAGATTAAAGTTTATTCTTTTATCAGCTATTTGATATGTAAGATATCTGTAATGACACCTCTAATTTTATAATATTTAACTGGTGGACATTTGGAAGGCTTATGAATATAGCAGCTTACACAATACTATTATGCTGGGAGTGGATAGAAAAATATGGTATATTTATTATCACTGTGTGGGAGACATGTTCCTGAATACCACAACCCCACAGATGAAAGGTGAACAATAGATAGAACTGTGAAGGTCAATGGGTTTAAAGTAGGGATGACTTTCCCATCAGCAGCCCATTGTGGCTACTCCATTGGGAAGAACGATCTTTGCACACATTGTGGTGTCTCCTTGGAGAAATGGTGAGCTTTGCTAACCTGGGCTTGAGATTGGAAAAGGCATTGCAGTGTTCATAAAAGTTTATGCCACATAAAACATCCTCACAGTTTTGTTCTTCTTAGCTCAGTTTAAGATGTCACACAAAGCACTCCATGGGCAGTAGATCCTGTTGGCCTCTTTTGGTTGGGTTTCTCTTTGTTTTTGTCATACCTCTCTAGAGACTCTAAGGGTCATGGTCAGGAGTATTATTTTCTTTACTTAGGAAAAAAAAATCACTATCCCTTTGTTCCAATTTAGCAGAGTTAACATAACTTAATTTTTTTCAAACTTTGGACAACTTTTGTGTTTCAAATTTAAAAGAAAAAAAGCAAGTGGATATTCACAGTAGAACAGTTGAAAATTACAAAAAGAGATAAAATGAAACCACTTGCATACATACTGATAGCACAAAGTAGAGTCTGTGGGTTCAAGAGGAAAAAGTGGTGAGGAGAGGAGGGGAGAGAAGTAATGGGAAGTGGGCTTGATCAAAACATAGTATATGCACGTGTGACGTTCTCCAACAAAACTCAAAACCGTTCTGTAGACAGAACCAGTTTTCTACAAAATCAGAATCATGGCAAAAGGATTGCATTGTGATCTGTTATTTAAACTTCATAAAATAACTTACCTACGATATTGACATTTATTTTAAACATAATAAGTAGTTTTATGAAACTGGACTTTGCCAATTATAGCTTTTTAGACATGTTGTTTGACTCTAAGCTTTTACCATTTAAATCATATTAAAAAGAATGTTTAATAAGAGTTATTTTTCTAAGTATTTCTCTTCTGTAATTACCAAAAGCACAAAGGGTAGAAATCTTTTGAAACTCATGACACACCTCTAAATTATTCTGTTACACTAATGATGCATTTGCTCTGAGTGGTATAGGGATTAGTGGGTATTCTGTAATCTTCCCAATTACTGAAAATTGCCTTCAATGTTTTTAAATAGATGAGACGTGTTTGATGTGAATTTCTCCTGTCTGATTTTATACAGTTTTTGGTTTGTAAAATTTTCACTATTGGTTCTATTACTCAAATATGTTTGGTAGCATGTTTATTTTAGGGAAAATTGTATTAGACTTTTAATTGTCTAAAAAGTAGTTGTAGGCACAATTTTAAATTGTGTCAAATACTATCTGACATATATATGTAGTTTCTTGGATTTTTCAAACTGCATCAAGTGATCTATTATTTACTCACTAAAACCTGTCTGCAAACAGATTATTGTTACTTTCAGCAAGTACATTAGGACACAGAGGTGCTCAGTGTTCTGACTGAGGTCAAATGCCAGCTGGTGAGTGACAGAACTCAGTTTTAAAATTTGACAATCTGCCTCTTGAACCCACTTTATTTTTAAAGCTTTTCCCTAGAAAAACCCTATTCAAACTAATAAGTAATTTCCTTTTTCTTACACTCCTCCTTCTAAATATTATTATGTTTACTATTTGTTGTACGTATGCTTGTCAGCACCTGTGTATGCAGGTGTATTTGTGTGAATGTATGCAAGTTATAGCACTCAAGTGGAAGTCAGAGGATAGTTTTCAGTATTCTCTTCTTCCCGCTTACCATGTGGATCCTAGGGATTGAACTCTAGTCATCAGACTCAGTAGGAAGTACCTTTATTCCCAAGCTCCTGCATAATCACCACCATCCAACACCAGCACTCTGACAGCAAGCAACAAATGTATTTCAGTATTATTCTAAAGTGATGAGCTTCAAAATATGGATATGCTTTATGTATATATCGATGCTCGAATTATCACTTTTGGATAACAGATTTGGCTCCTGTGTAAATCCAAACAGACTCTGCAGAATTCCATGTTTCCATACTGTCAATGATTGAGACTCACTTTCTACATTTCCTAGCTCAAAATAGAATCCTACATAGCTTTAAGAATTCTTGAGACTATTTTACTAAATCATCATCACCCCTAAAATCATCTAAAATGTGTCTTTTTACCCACATGTAAATGTAGTCTTCATTGCTCAACAATGGCTCTTTGCAACAGGCAGAGATGCTTACAGAAAACCACAACCAAAGTACTTAATTGTGAAGCCCAGTCTGAATGGATACATCTATAATACAATTCCCACACACAAGGCTCTGGAATCATTGCAGAAGAGTGTGCTGAAAGATTATAAGATCCAGAAGATGAGGGAGTTCGCTGTGAGATTGTGTCTCCTAGCAATGTCAGAAGCTATACCCCATAAATTCTTCCCAAAATAACTGCCTGAACATGAGCTGAACAAGGATCACACCAATAAAGAGGTATACCAGAGTGAATGGGGAAAAGCCCACAGTCTCAACCCTACACCTAGAACTATAGGCAACTAAGAAATCCTGAGAATGGGAGAAGTAGTCTTCCCCAGGTAGGAGCACGCCAGTTGGTTGTTAGACACCAAATGGTCAGACCCAAAGATACACATGCAAGTGGCATTGTACAGACTGAGCATGTTATTTTTATGAATAATAACTATAATAACTATTATTGAAAAGAGAGGCCATGGATTTGAAGGAGATCAGGGGCTTGGAGGGGGAGGTGAAATGTTGTAATTATATTATAATCCCAGAAATAAAAAATAATAATAATTAAAAGGCTCTCCTCAAAATGATATTCCTGGTTGGGGCTGAAGAGTTAAGAGTATTTGTTGCTCATGCAAAGGACCCTGGTTAGGTTCCCAGCATTCATATGGTGGCTCACAACCACTAGTAACTTCGAACTTAGGGAATCTGATGAATTTGGTGGATGTGCATACATTCAGAAAAAAACACTAACACATATAAAATAAATAAACTGAGAACTAATGAGAAAATGAGAACTAATGGTTAATTATGAGATTAATTTTTGCCCATGAGTCCTCCAGCCCCAGTGGACAGAGAAAATTTTGTGTAAGTTTCACAGTGGTGTTTCTACTAAATGTCGAGCTATGCTCCTCATAGTTCCTTAGTCTCTTCTCTCTTAGATGAAAGTCCTGTACATCAGCACACTTATTTATTCTGTGCATATACACACCTAACTGACTAGCAATAAATTACAGTATATTTGCTTTATGTTTTAGCTCTTTTTATCTTTAGTATATAATCCATTAAGGGAATGAAATAAAATTGCTTTGTTTTAAAGTTATTTAGCTTTTTTTCTTCCTACTTAATTTTCCCAGCTACTCAATTTAAGGACTTATCTGCTCAGTTTACCTTAAGTAATTAGAAACTTATTTTAGTGTAATTTATTTTTCTCTATCTTTGACAGCTTCATACAAATACATGTAATGAATTATGATTATATTCACCTACCATTACCCTCTCTCAAACTCCTCAATAGCCTTCTAAAACCTTTTATTTTCCAAATTAGATGTCTTCCCAAACTTATGGATTTCTTTCTTTTCTTTTTGATCTACTGCATTTGGCTAGAGTTACATGCATGAGCATGGGCAGAGGGCTCATTTGCTAGAGCACAGAAAACTCACTAGTTTGCCAGAACCAAAACATCTCTCCTGTCCCTAGTAACCATCACCTCACACCAGCTCCTCAGGAAGGGGTGAAGCCCTATGGGTACCTTCCCCAGTCATGATGGAATGCCAAAGGACCCCATCTCCTGCAGGTCTGTGGAGTTCTATATACCTATAACACATTTCTGATCACAAATGCTCTGTCGTGTCCAGATGGCAGTATTTCACAGCACTCCTCCTTTCCTCCAGTTCCTCCATACTTCCCACCCTTTTTTTCTAGATATTCCTTGGTTATTGGAGAGGGTGATGCAAGTGTCTGGTTTATGGCTCACTTGCCATTCATTTTCAACATATTCACTAGATGTAAGTATCTGTGTTAACTGTCACCCACTGTGGAAAGAAGCAGCTCTGCCTAAGATTGAGAGCAACACTAACCTCTGTGCAAAAAGAAACATATAGAAGGAAGGCAGTTTGCCAACATGTGCATTCAGCAAAACAGTGGTAAAAGGTTCCTCTCTGCCCAGGGTACTGGACTGCCCCAACAACAGCATTTTGGTGTGGCTTAGAGTACCAAATGTGTTTTCCCTCACATGGAAAAGGCCTTTAATCCAATGAGTTGGTTTCTCACCAAACCTTCACGGCACTGCTACACCAGTGAAAATATTACAGTGCACAAGGTGCAGAGCTCAGTAAGACTACTGATGAGTTTTTCTCTCCCGGCATACTATATAGCAATTTCTGGCATCATGAATGGTATCCCACAGGGGAGGATCCTCTAGCCACGGCACAGTTTGATTAAATGTATTGTAGACAAAGTATATGATGTCTCCAGGAATACGATAGTATCATGCAATTCTAGAAGGCAGCCAAGAGCAAGAGCAATAGCATGTCTTGTTTGGGATATCTACAACCTCTCTGGCCAACAATTCATTGGGTGGTGGCCTGCTCCTGGCATAGGGATTCTTGTTTTAAAAATTCATGGATTCTGGGGTCAGTGCTCATTACCCATGCAGAGTAGTTCCATCCCAAGCTCCTTTTATGTTTCATTGTATTTTTGGTTAGCTTACACCTAAGTAGGTTTGCAGGGGCTGGGGAGATGCTCACTTGGTAAAATGCTGGCTGTGCAAGCGTGAGGACCTGAGTTTGGTCTCCAGGACTCACTTAAAAAGCTGGTCGCAGTAGCATGAAACCAGTCCTGGAAGGGTGGAGACAGGAGGGTCCCTGGGGCTTTTAAAAGAAAACAAAAGTAGTAGATTTCTATATTGTCATATATCTTTTGGTTTTGTTATCTGCTTCCATATCTTACCCTCATCTTTCTGCTATCATGCCCCATTTAAACCTTTTCATGTCTATCCCCTGCCACTTAACTATCCTGTGTATTTTACCATATCCCCCTTTTTTATTGTTATTATTAAGTTTTTAAAATTTATTTTACATACCAACCAGTTTTCCTTCCTTCCTCTCCTCCTGTTCCCTCCCCCCCACCTCCTTTCTACCCACCCCATCCACTCCTCAGAAAGGGTGAGGCCTCCCATGGGAGTCAACAATGCATGGCATAGCAAGTTGAGGCAGGACTAAGCTCCTCCCTCTGCATCAGGCTGAGTGGGGCATCCCACAATAGGGAATAGGTTCCAAAAAGCCATCTCATGCACCAGGGACAGATCCTGGTTCCAATACTAGGAACCCTTCAAACAGACCAAGCTACACAACTGTCACCCTCATGCAGTGGGCCTAGGTCTGTCCCATGTAGGCTCCCTGTCAATGCTGTTGGTCCAGAGTTCTTGAGCTCCCATGGTCTCAGGTCAGCTGTCTCTATGGGTTTCCCTGTCATGATCTTGACCCCCTTTGTTCATATAATCCTTCCTCCCTCTCTTCAACAGGACTCCAGGAGTTCAGCCCAGTGCTTGGCTGTGGATCTCTGCATCAGCTTACATCAGCTACTAGATGAAGGTTCTATGATGACAATTAGGGTAGTCACCAATCTGATTACAAGAGAAGGCCAGTTCAGGTGCCCTCTCTACTATTACTAGGAGTTTTAACTGGGGTCATCCTTGTGGATTCTTGGGGTTTTCCCTGGCACCAGGTTTCTCCATAGCCCTATAATGCCCCTGACCTCTATCAAGATAATAGTTGGAACTGGAAACTACTGACTGAGGTAATTCACACCTAGAAGCACAAATGTTGTCTGTTTGCTCTGATGTGTAGACCAAGCTTTGAACTTTAAGTTTCTGTGATTAAGTTGAAATGACAGTCAATAGAGCCCAGAAAACAAGAAGCCAGAGGAGGGTAGGAGCAATTATCAAGAGAGGGATGTAGGTCTCATTCCAACTTAATCACAGAAACCTAAAATTCAAAGCTTGGTCTACATATCAGAGTGAACAGACAGCATTTGTCCTTCTGGATGTGAATTAATTCATTCAGTAGTTTCCAGTTCCAGCTATTTTTCCTGGAAATTTAATAATTTCATTTTTTACAGCTCAACAAAATTCCATTGTGTGTTTGTGTTACATTTTCATTATGTATTCATCAGTTGATTAACAACTTAGTTGATTCCATTTCCTGGTTATGGTGAGTAGGGTAATTTACATCTCCCCGATGGATCATGATGTTGAACACTTTTTAAAGTGCTGCTTAGTCACTGATATTTTTTGCTTTTGATAACTCGATGTTCAGTTCTATGTTCCATTTTATATTCTACAAACTAATCATCTCTCACATGTATGGCTGGCCAATTTTCTCCCAATTCTGTAGGCTGCCACTTAGCTCAATTGACAGTTTCCTTTGTTGCAATTTCTTTTAAAAGATTTTTAAGTATAATTTTATTTCAAGAACACATCTATGTATATCATATTAAGATCAAATCTAAAGAACATGATATATTAGAAAAGTCTAATTTCTCCTTATCTTTTTCTGCCCCTATCTAAAAATCCCAAAATATAGTTTTCCTAAATTTTTAAATAGAGGCTGTGGCTATATATCTATATTTATATAGATAAAGTTATAGAATACATATATTACATTCATACTGGTTAAATATTGACAAACTATACAAAAATTTCTTTCCATTTTTATTTTCCTTGTTTAATTTAATAATTCCTATCTCCCCCATATACCAACATTATACAAATGGACTTTTAATTATACAGCCTTAAAGCTCTTCATTGTATATATATATATATATATATAGATATATATATATATATGTGTGTGTGTGTGTGTGTGTGTGTGTGTGTGTGTGTGTGTTTATTAAATTAGTCCCCTACTGATAGATACATGGCTATAAAGAACTACTTCCATTATTAATATGTGAAAGTCATATTTGTGAATACGTCTCTTTGTAGTTTGCAAACACATATTTTGACAAACTAGTATAAATAAGCCTGCTTAATCAAAGAGTGTATATGCAAAGGATTTTTGCTGGATATTACCAAACTGGTTGTAAGATGTTATATTTTCATTGGTAATGTATGAGTCATTGACATGGCCATCAATAGCTATTTGTCAACTTTTTGAACCTAGATAATCTGAAAGAAGAGAAATGGTACATCTTGTTTCTATTTTCATTTTCTTATTATTATGTTAAAGAATATTTACTTTTTACTTTCCATAAATCTGTGCTTTTATGTATTCCTCATTTGTCTTTGAAGCTGATCATATTCCTTACTTTTATTTTTAAATTTATTTTTGATAATTTTGTAAATGTTTACAGTTGTTTTTATTTGGAAATTTTTTATGGTCAGATTACTGACACTTTCAGCATGATTTACAAACAATGATTTATAAACAAACTGAAAGCTGTTTTGGTGCTTGCAAAAAACTATTTATCTATACAGCTGTAAGCAAACATGTCTCTCTCTCTCTCTCTTTTTTTTTTTTTTTTTTTTGGTTTTTCGAGGCAGGATTTCTCTGTGTAGCTTTGCGCCTTTCCTGGAACTCACTTGGTAGTCCAGGCTGGCCTCGAACTCACAGAGATCCACTTCGCTCTGCCTCCCGAATGCTGGGATTAAAGGCGTGCACCACCACCGCCTGGCTCAAACATGTCTCATTTTATAGTCTATACTTTATGTTACATATATATTATAGGTGTATTTAAAGATTCTATCATATATTATACTGTTATCCATTATATTTACATGTATCAAATTTCCCCCATACAGAATTTGAATTTTTGAGTCGATGTTAGGTGAAATATCTCAGTTCTATCTATAAAATAATTGGTCCATATTTTGATTCAATATGTGTAAAGTTTTACTTTCACATTAAAACCTCTAATTCATTTTTAGAATTTAATAATAAACTATGATGAACAAACCAATCATTTTCATTTGGTTATTCATATATTCTGTTAAAATTCAAACAGACAAACGTTTTTCACATGATGTAAAATGCACAGAATTATAGGTTAAATTTGGTCTGTGGGTGTTTTCTGTTGTTTATACATTTTTTCACAATGGTTTTGCTCACAATTTTTTAGTCAAAGAAGAATTGTTATTTATTCTTTGTTTTTTGCAAATGTACTTTACAATTTACTTTTCTAGCTTGAGGAAAAAAATTACAACATTTTAAAGTTCTCCTATAATTTTGGTATATTAGCTTAGAAGTAATGTTTTAGTGATATTAAATATTTCATCCATAATATAGACTATGTTATATTTTGCTATTTGCTCAACTATACTTTTATGTTTTTGAAAGTATTTTATGAATTTTCTCATTTAATATTTTGCAAATTTTTCTTAATATTTATTTAGTAGAAGAGTCAGTTCTCCTCTTTTTACTATTTCCCAGACAACCTTGTTAAAATGTCTGAAGACCCATGCTTTTGTGCACATGAGTACAAATATTTCAATTTTATTTCTTTTTATGATAGGCAGGCATTGATTCTTTTTTGAATTTCCAGTTAATCATATTATCATCAAGTAAGAATAAATTTATCTCTTCCTTTTCAGCTCTCAAGCTTTAATTGCATTCTTATCTAATTTCATTAATAATAATTCCAACACAATGATGGAGAGGTTTGGGCAGAGTGTGTGCCTTAATTTTCCCCAACTTCAGAGGAAAAACCTTTATGTTTAAGTTTAAAATTGTCTAAGCCTTGGGGCTGCTGTAACTACAGTTCATCCTATTAAGCACCTTAGAATTAAAATATTTTAGTCAAATAATTAAAAAAAAACTTAATTATGTAAATATAAATCTGTATCAGACAAGGTATAACTACATATTCCCAGCTAGCCAGGACCTCACAACATAGTCCACGCTCGCTATAAGGCCTGTCTTGGCATCTTGAGTGCTGAGATTAAAGGTTTGTGCTGCCATGACCAACTTTTAATAATATATTTTAACAGTTTTCAAGTGAGTATGTTTTATCAGCTTATCAAATTCAAAAATCACAATGAAATCATTCACACACATGCACACATGTGTGCTCACACACACAGAGGAAAATGGGATATTTGTATATAATTATAGTTTTCCTCTTTAAAAATGTATTATTTATCCCCTTCAATGGATTATTGTGAGGTTTTAAAATGTGAAATAAGATTATTAGTGTTTCTCAGTTTGTATACATCAAAGCCCTAGTCTATGACCACACTAGTATAGATTCTCAACAAATGTTAAATTAACAGAAAGAAATGATAGTTATATATGTACATCTCCTCTTTGCATGTTTATAAACATTTACATCGCAACTTAGTTTAATGAGATGTTTTTGTTAACCTTTTACATTTTTGATTTATGTAATTGCATACATATAT
>CABHPR010156417.1:3172-62540 GCA_902168415.1 Peromyscus melanophrys | reverse complement strand
ACACATCATTATGGAAATGTAATTTACACATAATAAAATTTGTCTATGTACAGTTTTACTGTATTTGTAGAACTGTGCAAGCATGTTAAAAGTTTGGAACAGGTTTCTCCAGATAGTAAACTCACACCAGTTAGCAGCTACTCTCTGTTAGTCTCCAGTTCCTGGAAACAACTAATCTTCCTTTTGTTTCTATAGATTTGTGTATTGTGGGCTTGTGATATAAATGTAATAATACAATATGCAACCATTGTCCTTCCTTCCTGAGTTTAGCAACATGTTTTCAAGGCTCATCCATGTTATTCCATGCATCAGCTCTTCATTCTTTTTATTGCCAAATATCATTGCATTGTAAGAATATAGTACTTAGATGCGTCCAACAAGCAACAGAAATGTGGTCTGTTTCCATATTTTGGTTATTAATTGCTAATAATGCTGTTAGAAATATTCACGTGGCCGGGCGGTGGTGGCGCACGCCTTTAA
Organism: Peromyscus melanophrys; assembly: GCA_902168415.1. Classification (NCBI taxonomy): domain Eukaryota; kingdom Metazoa; phylum Chordata; class Mammalia; order Rodentia; family Cricetidae; genus Peromyscus; species Peromyscus melanophrys. The sequence continues at coordinate 62,060 of CABHPR010156417.1, read as the reverse complement.
TCCCAGCATTCGGGAGGCAGAGCCAGGCGGATCTCTTTGAGTTCAAGGCCAGCCTGGTCTCCAAAGCGAGTTCCAGGAAAGGCACAAAGCTACACAGAGAAACCCTGTCTCGAAAAACCAAAAAAAAAAAAAAAAAAAAAAAGAAATATTCACGTGTGAAGTTTAATTCATATTTTCAGTATTTAGAAATTATATCTCTATCCCTATATATCTATATTTAAAACCATATATCTATCATATATATACATCTATCGTGTATGTGTATATTTGAGGAGAATTGCTAGGTTATATGGTCCCTCGATATTGGACACTCTAAGGAGCTGTGAAATGTTTTTCAAAGGGATACCATCATTTTCAGTACCACTTCAACACATAAGGGTTCTAGTTTCTTTTTATTCTACTGTCTTAATTGGTATCGGAATGGTATCTAATTGGGGTTTTAGTTTTCAACTTCCTTTCAGTTAATTATGTTTTAGATATGTTCATTTGACTTCTGACCACTTGTGCACATTCTTTGGAGAAAATATGAGTTTTTTTCCCTTCTTTAGTCTAGTGTTTTAAGAGTCTTTCATACATTCAAGATCCCAATCCCTCATTACACAGATTATATTTCTCCCTGTTTATTTCTTGTGTTTTTGCTCCCATTTTCTTGAGAGAATCATTTACAAGTGATAATATTTTAATTTATATGAAGTTTAATTCTCTATTCCTTATGTACCTTGACCTTTGATGACTTAACTAGGAGAGGCTTGCATAATCCAAGGTCACAGAGATTTATATCTTTGTTGGGGCTTAGGCATGGTAACTCAGGCCTACAATCCTAACACCTGAGAGGTTTAAGGGCTCCATCAAATCATACTTGAATTAAGAAAATAAAATTTAAAAGAAAGAAAAAAGATAGACCTATTTCTAATGGTTTTACAGGTTTGGATTTTACATTTGAACCTATGATCTACGTTTTACTGAATGATTTGTATGGGTGGGGAAAACATTCAACTTGGTTTTTCTCCTTTCTGTTGTTGCAGATTGAACTCAATCAGAGCCTTGCACATGCTGCTCAACCATCCTGACACCAAGCTACCGCATTCCCAGCCCATAGCTTCTTCTTCTTACTATTATTATTGCAATGAATTTTCAGTAATTTCAGCTTCTTTAGCAGTAAAACTTCCTATTCATTCCACAATGATCTGTCCTTGGCTACAGAAAAAAAAAGAAAGAAAAAGAATAAATTGATTATTTCTAAGCTCTCAATTTTGTTGTTTCAATCTAGATTTATCTTAATACATGTATTTATTAAAGCTGTATAAAATAAATTTTAAAGTCAAAAGGTTTGAATTCTCTAACTTGGATTTTCTTTTTCAAATGTATTTTCTCTGATCTGACATCCAAAAACGTGGCTTTGCGTTCAGAATATAAAATGAATGCACATTCCTAATTCTCGTGTTTGATTTGTTGGAACTTTTTCTTTGGTTCCTCTGAATCTACTGAGAAGCCATCATGAACTTTTGATCCTCCCTACCGCTTCTTAAAGCACTGTCTTAATTTTTCCTCCCTCATTTGCATCACCAAAAATCTCAGATCAATGCTAAACAATGGTTGTGAATGCATGAGTCTCTATAACACTCCTGACTTCAATGAGAATCACTTTAAAGGCGTGCTGCTAATTATGATGATAGCTATTAATTTTAAATGAGGCTCTTGATCAAATTCTTCCTGATTCATAAAGATCTTTTGATCAAGAATGCATATAGGGTTTGCTTAAATATCTTAGTCTCCATTTCCTTAACCATGAAACTAGGGAATCGAGGCAAGATTGAATTAGTGTCCAGTTGAATCAATGCTGGCTTTGTGACTAAAGACAATTCATTTAATTTTCTTCTTCAGCTTTTCTAAGCTACTCTGGGATGCTGGATCTCTTAATTGATATTTTCAAACTCAAATTCCTTATCGATGAAACTTTATAGATGATTATATTTACCTCATAGTGTTTTGGGTATTAGAACTAATATATGTAAATATTGTTATAAAATAAGCAACCAAGGGATAACAAATTTTGTTTATTTTGATACCTACAATGTATTTCTCCCTCAAAAATACAATAGATTATCCTGTGTTTATTGCCAGTCTTTACTTACTTATATAAGAAGCTGTACTGATAAGCAATTATGTCTTAACTGGAAGGAAATGGAAGTTTAAAATTCAGCCTGTGTATGTATACATGTGTTTATACATTTATATATTTTTTACAAATATGTGCATAGGTACATGAGAACACATTTGCAAAATAAAAGTAAATCAATCTAAAGATGAGCTGGGAGCTTCCTCCTTCATATCTAGCTTTCAGAGGATCAGAAGTTACTGTGCAAAGGAATGAGGTAGAAAAGGCATTAATGGTCCTACCCATCTGTGAACCCTACCAACTACAATAATAACCTCTTAGGAAAAACATGTTTACTGATGCCATAGGAGCACAACTGTTATGGGGATAAATAGCAGCTCTCTGTTTGGATTTGTGGCCTACTTCACAAAAAGGTAATTCATGCCTGGTTCTATAATCCTGATTTAAAACTCACTGATGAACAGATCTTATGTCTAAAAGGGAAAATACTACGTTTGCTTAACTAAATTGATATGGTGTCAAACTGCCTTCTAGATATGTATGTTCATGACCCTAGCCTTAATTCTACTCTCCATCTAAATCAGAAAATCTTCTCTTTGCAATAGATTGCAGTGAATGCCAAGACTCATGGCTGCTCAAGGTGTTGAGAATAAGTAAAGGCTGAGTGCTCAGTCCTAACAGGTCATTTTTACCACTCTGTATAAGGCTCAAGGGACAACAAATACATAGAGAAGACATCTACAATATCATTTTCCTGGTGGGACAAAGCCATTGTAGTCATGAAGTGATAGCATCTAGGCTTAGTTCTCCTGAGAGCCTGAGATGTTTTGCACAAAGCAGCAAGCCTATCCTCAACCCAACTTCAGGAACTCTTGTCTTACCATGTGATTGCCCCTCCCACTCATGTACCTACCATCATGTTCCTACCCTGATGTCATGTAACTGATCTAAGGGAACCCTTACCAGAACCAAAGAGGTATCAGAAGCATGTTCTGGAACCTCCAAAGTTGTGAGCTACATAAACCTCTCTTTTAATATAAATTATCTGGCTTCAAGTGTTTTATAGTAGTTGAAAACAACTAATAAATCTTTTTATTTTAGTTCCAAAAATTTACTTATACCAAATAGATCTGCCATGCAACAATAAATATAACTTGACAATGAAACTGAGGCAAGTTTTTCTGTGCTCTTCTCACAAACTGTGAGACCAAAATGAGCCATCTTAGAAATAAGACCAAAATGCTTTCACCCTATAACTAAGGCCTAAGATTTCTACTTTTAGGTACAGGCCATGAGTTACTAGAATAGGCCACGAGTTACTGAAACCAGTCAGTTCAGATTCCAGAAACCAGGAAGTGTAAAAGTACAGAGTCACAAGGTAGTCACGAGGTAATGACTGCTGGACTATGCAATGTCCTCTCCCTGGTTTCCAGGGTAACTGACCATAAAAATGTCCCCACTTGAGGGCTGCCAATGAGAGATGGTGGCGGGTAACCACTCCCTTAGAAGTAAAATTAAGCTATGATTTCTAGGGAGTCCCTAGAAGCGAGCCAATCAGAATTGTACCCGTACTAGCACCCATAAATGATGTAACCTTGTGGTTTTTGCCTTTAAAAACCGAGCTTGCAGAGAGGTGGGCACTTCCTCCAGCCTTTACTGTGTTGGATGTATTGGATGAAGTCCCTGCCTAGGCTTGTATTACTTTTGGATATGCTTTTGGATATTCCAAATTAAACCTTGCTTTTGCATTCCGGCATGCTTGTCTTCGGTGGTCTCTCTGGGGGTTGCGATCTGGGCAAAGCAAAACCAATATCAATATGAATTGATTATTCCACATAGATTCTGAGATTTTTAAAGTTGGTAGCTGTCATGTAGCAATTTCCTCTTTGGAGGGAGTGAAGATGGGTGTTCATCAAGAAATAAACAGAACATATAAGGCTCAGGAAGGTAAGCGAGTGTCAAAAGTCCCAGGAAACTCCTAAAATTTACAGGATTCACACAGCCCCACTGCAGATGAATTCCTAAATAGTCTTATCAAATAAAAAACACAGAGCCAGATATAGGGTTGAAAGCCTTAGAGATCAGTAAAACAGGGAAAGCCACAGCTAACCTTACCTCACCAACTCTGCAGCTTCCAAATGCTGTGACTTCCTGTTTATCCACATCTATATGCCTTGCTGATCTGCCATCTGATTTCCACCCAGCTACATCACTTCCTCTTCCTGCCCAGCTCTGTCACTTTCTTCTGTCTGCACAGACCTCCAGACCTCCATGGTTAACTAGTGTTGGAATTTAAGGCATGTGCCACCACACCTGGCTCTGTTTCCAGTATGGCCTTGAACACACAGAGATCCTGCCTGCCAAGTGATAGTATTAAAGGCGTGTGCTGACATTGCATGACTTCTGTGTTGTGGCTGGCTTTTTCCTCTGATTTCCAGGCAGGCTTTATTTATTAAAGCACAAATAAAATATCACCACATTTCAGCACAAATAAAATATCACCACACCACACCCCAGGGTTACAAAGGCATTAACAATGCTGAAGAGAGGAGACTCTCTGAGCAGGTGAATTGTTTGCAAGTCAGTCAGGAGCCCAGGGATATAGCTTCTGTGAGGTGTCCCCCACACTGGGCTGGGCTTTTGGTAATGCTGCTGCCTTTGTGTCATCCATGTTCCTGAAAGTAGCCCCTATCCCACAATATTGTAAATAACTCAATGAACTTACTGGTTCATGAAGCTACACATAAGTGGGATCATTTCACTGGTCTGCTTTTGGTGTCCTACCTGGGGTGAGTAGACATTATTTGTCCTTGCCTCTCTAGGGAAAGTGACAGCAAAAGGAATAGTGGTGACAACTAATTCAATCTCAGGCAAAAATCAACTCTATCCAGTCTGTGACATCATTGTGACTTGTTTATCTGACTATTTTTTATAGCTTTTCACATATTCAACACTTAAGGCAATTAATAACCATGTGCTATAAGTGTAATGACCCATGAACATGTACCATGTCTCTCACTAGACAGAAACGTCCTTGGGTCAAGCACTGTGAGATATTCAAATTAGTATCCATTATATATGCATACTATGACATAGGTATTAGGATGTGCATAAATAGTTCTGAGTCTGACTGAATGAAAAACCAAATGAACCAGTAAAATGATTAACAATTTCATAACACACTTTCTTATTTGTATTGGTTGCTTTTGCATCACTGTGATCAATATACCTGTGAGAAACGAAGGAAGAAAAGCTTATTTGGGCTCATAGTTTCTGAGAGTGTCAGCTCATGAAAGTGAGGAAGGCATTAAAAATTTCACAGAAGGTGGGAATGCATGGCAGAGACTCCTTTTGATACTGCAGACCAGGAAGCAGAGAGCCAGGCTGTAACCTTCAAAAGCTCTCTACTGACCTAATGCTGCCAATGAAGCTTCCTCCTAAAGACTTCAAAACAATTGTCTGAGTTAGCCCTATCAACTGAGGAGAAAAACAATCAGAACATGAGTGCAGGGATTGAGGGGAGCATTTCATAATTGAAGTTTATATTAAAAACATAGCACTGCTTTTACTGGTGCATATCCATTCCTATGATTTAAATATGAAGGGAAAAAACTCATATGTGATTGTATGTGTGAGTAGGTACTCAAAGAACCACATTGCCCAAAAACATGCATGTCTAATCCCATATCCTCTAATACATATGCATTCTAAGCACTTCACTATGAAATAGTTTATCCAGGTCCATCTATTATGCTATGCTGGACAATCTGTACAAAGATTAAAACATTATGTATTGTGGATCCACATGTGTATATTTTGTTTATTCAAGATCGGTAGCTTTTAGTCCTAGAATTTACAGCTTGAGTCCATCCTGAGTCTCTAGTTCACAGACAGTGTGGGAGGCTCTTCAGGTGCCATAGGAGAACTGATTATTGGAGTTCTGCTGCTCATTTTTGTTTTCCCCAGACACCTAAGTGCCCTCAGATCCCACCACAGTTTATCCTAAAGCATGTTCATCAGTGCGTTTACAGAGGTTCTAATTAATTCTTTGTAATTGCATAGCGTTTTCTCCCTCCGTTTCTCACTGCTGTCCCTGCCATGGAAACAAGATGTTCCACCTCTGGAGACTGCCCTGGTAAAAGCCTATTAATAAATAATTAAGTTTGGAGGTTCCTGCAGTGGTGAATCATGACGGGAGATCACGTGGGAGCCATCTCCATGGCAACTTACCAACAGGCATTGAGCTGCTATTTCTCTTCTTTGCCTGGCATGAGCAGGGCAAAAACACAAATTAAAGAGATTCATTTTTTGTGGGATTTTTCCCCTATTTTCCTTTCTTTTGAAATCATCTGCCATTGCCTTTAAAATTAAAAAAGACACACTGTGAGAGTGTGATGGATGTCAACAGCAGCTGTGAAAAACCCTCAGCACCTCTCATCTCTGTTCCCAGCTCATTTCTTCTGGAGGGCTTTCTGTTCTCACCCAAGCCCTATCATACTTGCCTAGAATGTGATGGTTTAAATGAGAAATGTCCTCCATAGGCTCATGGATTTGAGCATTTTGTCCCTAGTTGGTAGCATTGTTTGGGGGAAGTTATGGACCTTTTAGTATGTGGAGCTTGGCTGAAATCAGTATGTCACCTGGAGTGGGCTTAGGCTGTTTACAGCATCACCCCACTTCCAGTTTGCTCTATTGGCTTTCTCTGTGTTCAGATAAAATTTCTGAGCTTCAAACTCTGACCCCTCTGCTATGCCCCCCCCCACCCCCGCATTATCCACCTGGGCTCATAATCTCAAATGAACTCTTCCTTCTATAAGTTGCCTTTGGGAATGGAATTTTTTCATAGCAACAAAAGGTAACCAACATACATCCTTCTCTATGATGTCCTCACCAGGTACTTCTGCCTGCTATGCCTCTGGCTACCACCTGATAGTTCTTCACCAACTTTTCTGATTCTCTCATATTAATTGCTGTACTCAAAGTAAAAATATTGGAAACAAAAGCACATGGATTTGAGAGGGAAGCAGATTTGACCCATGAGAGAGATCAGAGAAGAGTAGAGAGTAAGAGAGCAGGCAGGAGGAAAAAGAATTTCTGCTCTCTCTGCTCTGTTGCTTTTGTATCTAGGTGGCTGTTGAAGGTAATGCTTCTTTCCATAGCTGGATTTTTGATTGTCATCCAGCTGTGTTATACACTTAGATGCCCTTGTCCTACTCCTTTGCTTTCTGAGCCCTGACCATTCCTATGTAGGAAGTGTCTTCACTGAAACCTCTTAATTTTAACCAAACTCTGTCTCTTACTAGACCTGTAACTCACACTATTCCCACCTTCATCCTGTTTACAGAACAATGGCTACACATTTCATGTTCTCTGTGATGGTTTCCTAGAATGAAGATTGAAATTACAGTTTTGGGGTTATCTCAAAGGTCAACTGAGTTCAGTCAGGATATGGACATAATTTCAGGCAGCCATAACTCCCGTTCTTGGCATTTGTCATCTTCAATGACAATCCTCACAACAATATTTTTAATGATGCATTTTAATCATAATGGTTTATCACTTGACAACTATCCCAGAGTTTTCTCCATACTTTTCTAACATCTACAGTCGTAATCATAGGCAGTGGTTGATGGTATTCTAAGCAAATGACAAGGCAAATCTGCAGTAAGAAATAGCCATGTATGAATTTGAAAATGTATCTATACCAGAAATATTGGAAGATGTGTGGCAAGTTCCAAACAAATCACTGTTTCTTGAGCAAGGACAATTGTCATAGTAGAAGTTCTTAGCTCCACCCTAAGAAGAGTAGAGCTGGCTTCTCACAGCTGGATCCTCTTCGAACTACTATTTCTTGCTCCTTCTGAGATATGGCTTTACAGACAGTTAATTTTCTGTCCTACCCTCTAGACATTGCTCTCACATTATTTGTATCATATCAGAGTGTGTAAATCCTACAGGAGAGGACAACTCAGTGAAAAAGATTACCTTCCATAAGATCCAAGCTTTTTGTTTGTCCTTTCTATCTCCAAGAATATTTTATTCCCCGCTTTGGGAAGTAACCTCTTGTCTCTCCCTGCCATCTGGTCATTATACTTTATCACTGGGTTTTAGAAACTTATCAAGTGTGTGTTCTCTGACGGACAGGACTTCATTCCAAGTGATCCTTCCTTTATTCACATGTCTACACTTCTGTCTAATTCATTCTCCCATTTTAGTGTTATCTGTGATTTCTGAGATCTTCTATTGGCTTCCCATCCTTGTTAGCCTCTGTGTGATCTAAAAAGAGCTTGACTGATGGATTTCACTTAAAGTAATGGGCCTTCACCCCAGATAAGTACTTAGAAGCAGCAGATGAAAATTTGCTTCCCTGAAATGCAATAGATGTAAATCAGATTAATTGTCTCTGTGACCCTGGGAACATCCTGGATCTCATTTTCCTGCCTAAGTCATAGGGACTTGCAGGTTAACTTTTGGCAGTCAAAGTGACTAGAACCAGCCATTTGTCACCAATAACTGCATTGAAAACAGAGAAGGTGGAAAATTTTGACAAGTAGGTTATGCTTTGCTTTCCAGTAAAGAAAATTCCAGTAACTTGGCCCATTTATCCAATTACTTTCTCCTCTACTATACAAAAGTTTGCATATGTGAGCACAGGGACACAGGAGCTCTTTTCTTCTCCTGTTCCACCAGGAAATAAGAAAAGTCATGAAACTTGAAGGCCTTCTCTTGTAAATTCTACAATTTCAAACTAGAAATTTCATGAACAACCACCAGCCTTAACTTCTTTTAAATCTTAAACCTACTTTCACACTAGGTGAAATCATATTAGGAAGATTTTGTTAATAAAAGTAGAAAAGCATATATTAATATAAACAATTATAACTATTACTTATAGAAGCTTCATTGATAATAGCCCCTAACTGGAAATGTTCACATATACATCAACAGGTGATTGGATTTAAAAAATTGTGATTGTATCCATATGAAATATCAAAGCATTTCAGTAATAAAGGCACCAACTATCCATGTGAAAAACTGAATAAATCCAAAAGTAATTATGCTAAGTGAAAGAAGCTAAATACAAAAGGTGCTAATGGTACAACTTCACGTGGATAGAATTCTACAATGTGTGGATGGTTTGCTAGAGCCAGAGAGCCGATCGACCATAGCCTGGGACCTGAGCTGGCTTGGAGTGAAGCCTTGCCCATGGAGAGTGACAGGATAGGAAAGACAGGGTCTGGGGTAGGTGGGTCTGTTATCTTAGTTGTGTTATTAGTTGTGCAGTTGGCTTCACAGCTGTGTGCATGTGCCAAACTTAACCCCGCTGTGTGCTTCAGATATGTGCAATTTACTCAAGATTAATTATGTCTCAATTAAGAGCAATTTCAAACAGAGATTTATAGTCAGAATACTTATATTAAAAAACCTCCTAAAGTGTGTGATGCTGGCAATTTACGAAACTTCCTTATTTATGTCTGGGTTTCCATGATTGTGAAAGGGAAATCAAATAAATTTAAGGTGTAGAGGGTGTGTGGTGAATCTGAACTTGTTGATCGTGTGAAGCACATGAAACGATAGCTAACGTACAGTGAGTACTCCATGATGTCAGTTGCTTTCATATATATTACGTGTCTGGAATTTATAACTCACTTAACCTCTAAATAATCCAGTAATGTACTTAATGTTCATCACATACACCCAGAATTGAGTTCTTCTGTCATAGAGTGAATGAAAAAGATGTGATTGCTTTTATAGATTGTCATGTTGTCTCCCCAGTAAGCCACAATGCAGCCTAAGGCTGAGAATAGTCCTCATGTCCTCTCTGCAGAGGTAACAGGATCAAGTCGAAAGAGCAGGGGACAAAGAAGGATCCAGCTGAGGCCAGTTCATGTGCTCTCCCTTTTCATACTGCCACTCCTGAATAGTTAGGCACTGCATTTCAGAGTGTGTGCATTTTCTGTAAAATCCACAATTTCTCTCATTTGGGTGACTCTTTCTCTTTCCATATTGTGGGCTTACACTTCATGTAGCTTCTGCTTCCCATAGCAAGGGAGGATAACAAGGTTCCATGATGAAGCTAGAAGTTCAGAGAAGTCAAACATCACCTTTCAGTGACAGTAGATATAAGGATGGTGGAATGGTAGTCCTCTGCTCTAGAGTTCTTACCACTGCCTTTGTTTCATGACCCGGGAGCCCTAAATTGGCTAGGTTTCACTCCTTGTCCCCATTGTGACTCTGCCATTGTGTCTAAATTTTGACTTGTCCGGGGCCTTAAGAGGATCCTGGAGGTGCTCAACAGCCTCATCAACCTCAATGACTTCATCGATGAGCTCTGTAGAGACAATAGCTTAGAGAGTATGAGCCTACAGAGCATGGATGCTCATGTCTCCTTGGTACAGTACACCCTGACCTCCAAAGTCTCTGATAGGTACCGCTTCTACGGAAGACTAGCTGTGAATGTGTTCTTTACAAGAATGTACAAAATACTAAAATGTGGTGGTAATTATACCTCATTACACTAAAGGATTAATATAATGGGATTCTTTAGTGCTAATATTTGACACACCAAACCAAGGAAAAGTGGCAGGGTATGAAATGAAGTTAATGAATTTAGATGTTGAGCATCCTGGAATCCCAGAACAAGAGTAAAGCTGTCTAGTAAAGATGCATTCTGGTGAATCTGCACATATGTGCTGAGACCTTCATCTTATTGGAGATGCTCTTATAATATCCTGTGCAAAAGTTGGGTGAAGTTTTCTGCAAGTGGAGAACTTGGAAATAGGAACATTAAATTTTCCATAGCAAGTAATGTTGATAAAGAGGAGAAAGTGGTTACCATAGAGATGAAGGAGCAAGTTCCACTGGCTTTTTTCACATAAGCTACTTCACTGTGTCCTACAGTAACACCCAGTGTGTCTGCAGGGGTACCCCTTGCTGTAGAGTATAAAATTGCTGAAATATGTCACTTAAAGTGCCATTTGGCCTCCAAGATCAAAGATGAAGAAGAGCCTTAGGTGTTGAGAGAATCTGAGAACATGAAGCCCTTGAGGACTGCTTTTGAGATGCCAGCATGTTCTGAAATCTTTTCTGTTAGCAGATTTGTACCTTAGTACATATGTAGATATCTTCTGTAAATAACTTATTTTTTTCCTCTCTCTGTTCTCTAAAATTTGTTTAAAAAATTCTAAGTTAAAACTGGTCTTGTTAACATAAACATTTAAGCCTTAGAAATACTGGTGAGTTTTATTTGTTTTATTTTAACTTTTTACTGATTCTTTGTGGATTTCATATCATGCATCCCAATTCCTTCTATCTCCCTGTCCCTTTGTATCGAGCCTCTGCCCTTGTAACCTCATGCTCTCCCCCAATAAAATAAAGTAAAAGTTAAAAGAAAAAAATCTTATTGTGGGAGCTGTAGTGTGACACAGTGAGTCACACAGTATATCCTTTTGTTCATACATCTTTACTTGCAAGTGTTAATTGCAAAGAGTCATTAGTCTGGTTCAAGACCTATAGCTTCTGCTACACCATCGATACTGGGCCCTCAATGGGACTCCTCTTGAATATTCTATTGTTGCCCTGCCTTGGGAGATCCTGCAGCTTTGAATCTGCAGGACCTGCCCCTTTACAAGTTCCAGGAGTTCATAAATGGGGTGGATGTTGAGGTGGACCAATTCACATCCCTCGTTCTGGGCCTGGGTTTTAGCTGGGTTGGCCATCCTGCCAGAACTCCGTCATCCTCACCACCAGGGAGAGCTCTCCAGCACTGCCCCACTAGCTCATCCAGTGCAGCAGGCAGCAGCAAGGAACTGCGCTAGTTCTCCTGATCTCATGCCCTCAGGGCTGGCTCATCTGCATCCACAATAACTGGTGAGTTTTTAGAACCAAAGGATCTTGACGCTAAATACAGTTTTAAGAAATATTTTTCAATTTGAATAAAGTTAGCTGAATTTTTGAGGGGAAAATGAATAAACCTTGTTAGTATTTAAAACATTGACTAAAGCTCAGCCCACAAGGCCACCTGCCTCACAGAACTAATGTGAGAATAAAGAGAGGCATCAAAGACACAGAGCACTGATAACTGCAAACACCATCCAATGAAACATTTTAGAGGTGACTACAGTGTTAACCCAGACACCACTGGCTTTGGAACTGAGAGTCTCAACATCTGAATCCAGCTTGGTCACCACAGACAGTTGAGTGCCTTTGAAGACAATATATGTCTACAGGGCCCAGTTTCTTTATTTAGAGAAGAAATGATTTGTCTCCTGAGGAAATCCTGGTATATAATGATGTTTTGAAGGAGTCAAACTCTATTCCTATGGCCCCTCGAACTGCCCCAATCTCATTAAGTTCAGTAGATTCTCAAGAAACAAGTTGGAAAGGAAAAAAACAGTAGATGAAGGAGTAGGAAGGAGACCACTGGGATAAACGGTCTCAGAGGGCGTTAGGACTATATAATAGCTAATGGTCTTTTCAAGGCTGCATGTTCTCTTTTCTAAGCTGAATCACTGTAATTACTAGGAGGACTCTTCACAAGTCTTATTCTCCAGAGATTTACTCATTCACATTGCTTTGTTCTAGCCTTCCTGAACTCTCTCAAGCATGCTCTATTGGTAAAAGAATATGAAACTGGCTTGCAGAAGAGTATGGTAGTGATGATCCACCAATCCAAGTTCAGTCTCAGAGAGTCTGCAGAACCCTGGAGCAGGGGCTTGAGAGGACAAGCCAGGTGACAGGATCCCTGTAAATGCACAAACCTAACACTCACTACAGGTTTCATTGTGGCCTTCATCTGCCCATCTACCTTTATGAATGAAACCATTTACACACTTTTTTAACCAGGTAGGGCTCATTTCAAAGTTCTTCATCCCAGGAACTAGTATAAGGAGAGATGGCCCCATCACTTCCTTGATTTATTCAGAGGAAATTCAATGCATGAAGAATATTATGATTTCAAAATTACTCCAACATTGCTGTCCACAGACTGTAGCCTATCGCACAAACAAAACTGCCACCTGAATTCGAGAGTACATTTTTTTTATCAAAACACACTCATGCCGATTTCTTCATCATACATGAATACTTGCAACAACCACCATATGCCCTGCCAAGCCTATGATATTTACTAATTGACCCTGTCCAAGCAAAGCTCATCAACCTCCAGTCCAGGAGGAGAAGAGAATCATTCTGGTGGTCAACTTTAATGCAAATGTGAAAATATTCAAGGGTTTGCAAAAAACAGTTAAGTTTATTTCTGATGTTCTTAGCTAATCTGGGATGTATTTGCTTTCTTCAAATCAAATTGAAGAAGAAAGCCCAGGTACATGGCTACAGCACCTTGGACCAGCAAATGCAACTAATCATTTGTGATTTCTGCAGTATATCTTTGTATTGGAGAAATGCTTCTGCCTTCGAGGTCATTAAATTCTGACCCAAGCTCTCTCAAGAAGACATTAAATAACAAGATACTATCAATATTTTTCTGCCTTTCACAAACATGATACAGGGGGTGCTCTGAGGAGATGAGTGACAGATCATTGCGTTCTAATGGCTCTTATAAGAGCCTTTTTATACCAGTAGGTTTTAACTTCTTGATCCATTAAATCTTCAACATTTTATATGTCAGCAATTATTGTGCCCATTAAGCAGATGAATATGAAGACTTAAAACTACAAGGGTTACTGAAACCCAAAACATTACAAAACTGATAGCTTTCTCTTTGTGTGGTAAGTGCATGGCTTTAATTGCAGGTATTTGGGAGAGTGGAGGAGGTTTGTAATTTCAACAACAATTTAGCAATACCCTATGGGTAGTGTGTCAGTGGAAGAGCATTTGCCTGTGTTATGCAAGTTTCCTGGGTTTAGTTCCTTGTCCTAAAAAAATTAAGAAATGCTTGCTAAATCAATAAGCCAAACACTTATTTCATAATTCATTCTGTTTTCAGACCGAAAGAGCTAATATAACCACTCTTTCTCATCATGTACATGATGAGACTTTTAGGAAGAGCTAGAATGCAAAAGACATTAGAAATAAGAGTAACATCTTGCTAAATATTTATTTGATTCATATCTGGAAGTCTAAGAACAGGAATAAAGCTGAAATTATAAAACAAAGTGACAAAAACCAGACATTTAGTAATGCTCAAAGGTGTATTTCAGTTGTTTGAGGTCCCCTACCTGCTCCCATTCTCCTCTTTTGGGCTGAGGAAGGTAGACCTATAAAATCATACTTATAGGTATAGGGATTAGCATTCCCACCAGTAGGCAGCTGGTATGCCTGCAGGACCCTAACACTGGCCTATTTAATCATTGCAGATCACCAACACAGCCACAAGGCATCAACAGTGAATACTGTTGTTTTCTCAAGAGAAGTCATTTACTAGACCCTGTGGGTCACTGTCTCAGGTTTACCTTGAGGAGAACTTCATCAGCAGATTGGAAAATACTTTATAACTAAAATCCTGATCACATGTCTTGAAACAAATATAACAAATACAGGAACCAATATTATTGACATTGTTTCACGTGATTTAGCCACCAGGCTAAACAGTGGTTCATAGAAACTGGGACAGAAAGGTAATCGGCTGTGAAAGAGAGTAGAGAAGGCATGCCACATTTTTTAATTGGTATAGAGATGAAAAGGGGTAAATCAAAGTCTTCTGTAATCTTTGTGGAATAATCAAGTTTTGAATGTCATGAGAAGCCAGGAAACTAAGCACCATTGGGTTAATTAGACTAGATTAATTAAACAAAATTTGTAACACATATATATGTACATATGTGTATATGTATATATGTTGTATGTATGTATGTATGTATGTATTTGTATATATAAGTTAGAAATTAACCCTGTGGAAAGACATTCTCAAGCCTGATGGAAACCTCTACTCAGCGATAGATGAAGAAATCAGGAGCAGCTGCATTTTAACTCAAACAGATCAGAGGAAGCATTGATAGGAATGGCCAGTGGTGGGTTAAATGTCCAATGATATAAAAAGAATGACATGTAGCCAAGACACAGAGCAGTCTGAGTAAGGTCCATAGAAACTGAGATCCAGCTAGCTTAATCTCAGTGGAGATAGGTTCTCTTACTGAAGCTTTACCAGTGTCACAGCTTCTGGCCTTGGGGAAAGCATAAGCAGTACTGGTCCATGCTCCTTTTGGGAAAAGAAAACACATGTGGCCTTTCCATCTCTGTTTTCCTAAATGTGCCCTAGTTCTGATTTTGAGATCTCTGACTGTTTCTCATGGTGTGGTTTATTTCTCCCAGAATGCACTATTTGCATTTTTCCAAACTATTTTACTTCTTTCTATTTCCTCACCATGTTTCTAAACCCTCCAGGTTTAGAAACTCTGCTAAGCAGTTCAGCATCCTTGTCAAATTTAATTAATACACTGTGTGTTTCCCCCTCCACATCATTAGGAAAGATGCTGAATAATATAGGGTCCATGTGATTGTCCTTCCAAAGGGCTGTCACTTCTGCTCCGTTCCCTCTGCATGTAGCCAGCCGATTCTCAGCCACTGCAATTTCTCACCATCAAGTCCATTTAGGTACCCCAATGGGCTATCGCTTGTAAAGTGCTGTATGTAATGCATTAATAAAGTCAAGACTGGGGACATTCACTGTATTATAATTGTCCTCTCATTTGCTAATTAAACCCAATAATGAAGCTGAAATTTTTCTGGCAAGGTGCCTCCATTACTAATGCTACAATTGGTTTTATAATTTTTATTCTTCTTGTTTAGAGAGAGAGAGAGAGAGAGAGAGAGAGAGAGAGAGAGAGAGAGAGAGAAGAGAGAGAGAGAGATTTGTTATAACCTGAATATTTTTAAGTTGCTGTTAAGAAAATTGAAGTTTAACTGTGAGGTTGCTGATTATGACCATACTGTAAAAGAATTATTCAGAATTACAGTAATTACTAAAGCCCAATGATAGTTAAAGCAGAGGCTGGACAGTATTGAGAGCTTGGCTCTCTGTTGGGTTTTATAGGGCTGTATTAAGAGAGAATTCCCATTGAATATCACTCCAATTGCCAAGGCCAGCCCAAAATCCCTTGTGAACGATCAATGGCTTAAATGAAAGCATAGAGAAAGGCAACTATCACAGAGAGCTTTACAGAGGTGAAATGGGTTTTAGGAAGAGGCTGGACAAAGATTTTAGAGTGATTGCCATGAGTTCTGGTTCACTATACTATTGTAAGATTCTAACTTATCGCCACCTGGTGATTGCTAATGACATTTAAAGAGATATAATGATGCCTGGTCATTTCCAAGTTACTCAATGAGCAACTAAGTACTGAATATTCTCATCTTTGGAAGCTTCAGCCAAATAAAATGATTAAAATGGAGATGGATTCCATAGAAACCACACTTCAAATTTTGAATTTCGATCTTTTCCTGAGCTGCCAATATACAGTATAATATTTTCTCGGTTCTCCATCACTGCAATGAGCCACTACTCCCAATCAGTCATAGGATCACAGAGGTAAGCAACTGATAATCTTCAAAAACTATGCTGCTGAGCTGGGATGTTCTGCAGGTGAGGCACATTTGTTGCTTTTTTTACTTGCTGTTTTTAATCCAGAATGGGTTCTTGGCAAAATGCTTCACTGTGACATGTAAAGGGGCATCTACATTTTTACCATGGAATAGGAGAATCTAGAACCAAGGGGATTCTTGAAATAATCAGCATCTCCTGGGAGGTCACATAACATTGCCACCTGCTTTCACAATGAGAGTTTTCCATGGAGAGCATTCTGGGAAGTGGGGCACAACCAAAGAGCGGAAAGGGAGTCCAAACTGAGGCTGCACATAGTGCAAGGAGGGTGTGAAGATGAGACTTGAATAGGGAAGCAAATGCCAAGGGAACAAGATTTATTTATGTACTATATGAAAAGCCTTATAAAGTAATGCAAGAACAACTGGAAACCAAGAAGGGGTTTTGGGCAAGGCCTGAAGTGTAGCTGAAGTTTTTCTGTGTCCCACCTGGCCCGCAGTTGAGACAAATCTTTCCCACTCATGTCCCCCAAGTAAACACACAGAGGCTTATATTAATTAAAACTGTCCAGCCATAGCTCAGGCCTACCGCTGATTAGCTCTTACACTTAAACTCAGCCCATTTCTGTTAATCTATATGTCACCACATTTTCCATGGCTTTACCTGTGTGCCATTACATGCTAGACCCTGGACTGTGGGCTAGCATTTCCTGGCTCAGCCTTCCTTTCCCAGAATTCTCCTTGCCTGTTTATCTCTCCTATACTTCCTGCCTGGCTACTGGCCAATCAGCTTTTTATTTATCAACCAATCAGAGCAACACATTCACAGCATACAGAACATCCCACAGCAAGAAAGCCTTCTTCTGTACCACTGAGATGACTCTGGAGGCAGGACACACTCTGGGAACACTGGCTTAGGACTGGCATCAGGAACACCAGAAGAAACTACTTATAAAGGGGTAGGGAGGTAGCTCAGTGTAGAACACACTTGCTATGGAAGCCTGAAGACCAGGTTTTGGATCCCCAGCACCCACATAAGTGCTGGCCAGATGTGGCAGCTGTTGGTAATCTCAGACCTCAGGAATGTAGCTAGGATCACCAGATCAAACTTGCTAGCTAGACTTGCTAAACCAGCTAGCTCTCCTTTCAAGTGGAAGACCCTAAGCAATCCAGAAAGACACTTGACATCAACCTCTGGCCTCCACATGCACGCGCGCGTGCACACCCACACCCACACCCACACACACACACACACACACACACACACACACACACACACACGCAAGCATGTGTACACATGTGCTCCCACACATACATACACACAAATATATGCAGGTACAGCAATACGTACACATGACCTACCAAACCAAAATAGCTCTCTGTAGTTTGTCCTTCTGTGCTTTCTATGGCTATGGTAAAACACTGACCACAAACAACTTGGGGAAGGAAAATGTTTATTCTACTTAAAGATTCCCAGTTACAATCATCACCGAGGGAATCCAAGGCAAGAACCTCAAGC
The DNA here is from genome assembly GCA_902168415.1 of Peromyscus melanophrys. Classification (NCBI taxonomy): domain Eukaryota; kingdom Metazoa; phylum Chordata; class Mammalia; order Rodentia; family Cricetidae; genus Peromyscus; species Peromyscus melanophrys. The sequence continues at coordinate 43,923 of CABHPR010156417.1, read as the reverse complement.
AGTAGGCAAGAACTGAAGCCAAGAACCAGAAGCAATGCTGCTTACTGGCTTGTTCCTCTTGGCTTAGTCAATTTGCATTTTTATCACTTGCTTGAGGATGACACTGCCCACAGTGAGGCCACTCTCACATCAGTCATTAATCAAGAACTACCCTCACCCCCAACAGGCCAATCTGATGGAGGCATCTTTTTCAAGGGCAGTTCCCTTTTCTTTTTGCCAGATGACTCCAGCTTGTGTTGCGATGACAAAAAACTAACCAGCACATAGTTCAAAGGAAAGTCAAATATGGTCTAAACGGACTGATGTGGGAAAAGATCGTTCTTAGCCTTTTAAATGAAGAGTGAGGATGAAGGGAGCAGGCAATGGAGGCTCCTTCTCCCTGCCCCCCCCCCCAGCTGCTCCATCTGGGCAGTTGGGGCTGATGCTGCCACTCACCACATAGAAAATATCTGAGGAAATGGATCTCGGGGACATTTATTAAATTGGATCTCAAATAAAAATCAACCAGAATTTTTTTAGGTTTCCTTGTTCCTATCACTTATATAAATATCTCCAAATATTGTTCTCAGAGACATTCACCCAGATTCTAATGAGGTAACAGGAAAATTGTACCGTGCTGGCAAAATCCAGGTAGACTCATTCTAAAGTAAGGTGTTCAGTTAATTCTGCGTCATGCGGGTGTGGAAAGGTTCCACAAATCTGAAACTCAGGAGACAGTTCTAGAATAGCTGCAGAAGGTGACAGTTTTCAGTATTTGTGGTCCCAAGAGATTTTTGCCCCTGGATTTAATTTAAAGCCATCAGCAATCTCACCAGCTATGAAGCATGTAAGTTACAATAATGACCGGCCTTCCAAGGTATACCCATGGGTGCTATAGTGGCACAGACATTATGAGGATAATAAACTGTTTTATTTATAGATGTAAGGGCAACTGTGCAGGAGGAAGCACATGCCTGGTACTGTAAATCTGGCCAAGAACTCATGGTTGGGGAGCTCCCAGGCTGCAGGATGAACCTAGTACTATTATTCTGCCTAAGTAGATATAGTATCAAACTGCCCTCTAAATGTCTTTCTCTCCAGCGCTAGAATAGTGCAGGCCTCAGACCTCATCAGAAAAGTTTGTTTTTATAATGGATGGTGGTTAATGCATGTCTTAGGGTTTCTATTGCTGTGTAGAGACACCATGACCATGGCAATGCTTACAAAGAAAAAACATTTAATTGGGGTGACTTACATTTTCAGAGGTTGAGTCTATTATCATCATGATGGACACAGCAGCATGCAGGCAGACATGGTGCTGGAGAAGTGGCTGAGAATCCTACATCTCATGGGCAATAAGAAGTGTCCTCAGACATGAGGCAGTATCTTGAGCATATATGAGACCTCAAAGCCTACCTTCACAGTGACACACTTCCTCCAACAAGACCATACCTACTCCAACAAGGCCATACTTCTTATAGTGACACTCCCTTTGGGAGCCATTTTCCTTCAACCCACCAAAATGCAGAAACTCACAACTAGTCAAATAAATAAATAAATAAATAAATAAATAAATAAATAAATAAATAAATAAATAAATAAACAAATAAATAAACAAACAAACAAATAAATGAATAAATAAGAGAATACAAAGAAATGTCCATGGAATGCTCGTACATAATTGGGACATCTGTATTGAGGACCTCACCTCAAGTCTGAGACACCATTGTAGAAGAAGTGGCAGAAAGACTGTAAGAGCTAGAGGTCTGTGCCAGAACAGAATACTATCTTCTGCACATGTCCAAACTTCTGCACTCATGGATTCACCGCAGCAGTGGTTGCCGCCACAAGCCCTGCACAAAATCAAGCCAATCAACTTTGTACAATGGAGGGAGATGGAACTCATAAGGCCCATTCCTAATGAAGGACCTCTGAGAAAGGAGGAGTCAATTTTCTTTAAATATGTGTCCCTGGGAAGTCAACCATGCCCCAGTAGAAGGCCCCTATCCCCTAAGTATGTAGACAACACAAATTGGACTAATTGGGTTCCTTATGAAAAAAAATGACAGAAATTCCAAGGAAGAGGAGTGAAGAAGTGAGGGGTGGATCTGTGAGGATTTATTGGCATGAATAGGGGGTGAATATCAAAATATATAGTGTGAACTTGTCAAATAATTGTTACATTTTAACTTTTTATTGCATTATTTACTTGTATGTTTATTTATATGTGTGTGTATGTGCCATAGTGTGTATGGAGGGAAAAGGACAATTTGCTAAAGTTAGTTCTCTCTCATGTTAATCCTTTGGGTTGAGCTCTGGTCACCAACACTTGTGACAGATTCTTTTGCCCACTGTTGCTCCTAGATTTTAAACATATAAACCTACTATATGGGCTAGAAGCCTATCTTAGTCCTAGGAGGTGTGCTTAGTATTCAGAGTCTTATGATCTGATCTCCAGTACATACCCAAACATACACACTGATACACACACACACACACACACACACACACAGTTATTGACAAAAGTCAGTTACTATGACACAACTTGATGCTGTAGGGACAAGAAAGAGAGAATTCTGTGACACCTGTCTCCTTAGTTGTAGATTTCCCAGCACAGCCTGTTGCTCTTGCTCCAGTGAATATCATCAAAACACTGAGGAGACAAACAACAACTCTCTTCTTCCTTCTCAGCTTCGAAATAGTCCCTGACTCCCATTAACCTTGAATTTCCATCACAGTCACCCACACAGCATTTGAAAAATAAAGGTATTTATTTTTGTGCAACTGTCTGGGGTAAATTGGAGGTAAAAAGAAGGGAGACACTGAGGCAGGGCAGATGGAGTGCAGTCTGCTGAGAGTCTGCTGAGAGAAAGAGCTCCAGAGAAATGCCTGGCACCATCCAATACCACAGCATGGGGCATCCCTGGACATACCGAATCCTCACTTGTGAGATTCAGAGTCCTGTGGGAAGATGCCATTACTCAGGTGCCAAATTATTCTGTGAGCAAGAGAAAAAAAAACTGTTTATGAGTCATCACTTCAGGGAGCAAGACAGAGAGCAGATTTCATGCAAGATTTTGATGAGTGTGCACTGTGGACTTCAAGCAGCAGTGGTGTGTAGAGAGATTGAACTTTAGAGGCAGAAGCTTGGTCATGCAAAGGCCGGTTGCATAAGGCCGGTTCTGATTGGCTGACTCACAAAGACAGCCCTGAAGTGAAGATACTGCCAAAAGGCTGTTTTCAGAAACAGCTCTGCCATTGATTGCCTAGGTTTCAAAAGTTTGATTGCTTGAGCTCATTGTCATTGATCAATGAAACATGTTTGCCACCAGTTCCTAAGGTTACTATTGCCTTGGTCATGGAATCAATTTTCCCTAAGATGGTAGAAATATTCAACCTAAGAGTTAATTAGAACATGATGCTCCAAGATCCACTGGTCATGAGGTACATGAAGGGATTTGGACTCTTTATTGATATTTCCTGGGATTGGGCTAGAAGTAAGAAGATATTGGCGGAGGTGAAGTGTACACAAGAGATCATCTCTAATCAGCATGTCGTGTAAGAGCATTATTAGGCTATGTGGCCGATCATTCTAATTAAATACTTATTGATAAAAGTAAGTCACACTTAAAAAATACTCAATCACATTGTCTGATATTTTTAATCCCTCTCTGCTTAGATTCTTTAAACACTTGGTGCTCCTTACTGCTGCTTGCTTAGCTGTTTTAATACTGTGATATGTCTTGTTTGTAAAATTATATTACCGCCGGGCGGTGGTGGCGCACGCCTTTAATCCCAGCACTCGGGAGGCAGAGCCAGGTGGATCTCTGTGAGTTCAAGGCCAGCCTGGGCTACCAAGTGAGTTCCAGGAAAGGCGCAAAGCTACACAGAGAAACCCTGTCTCGAAAAAACAAAAAAAAAAAAATTATATTACCAAATGAGAAGACCTTCTAACATTGCTGGTTAGCATGCCAAGGGCATGCACATGGCTGTGTGGATTGTGAGGTCATAAGCAAGTCCTCAGTTGTTTCATAGTGGCTGCCCTGAGAAAGCAACCGAAGTAGAATGAAGGACTCTCAGCCATGTGCTGCTGTCAACACTGAGCTAAACTTCTGTGATGACCCTGTCATCAGATCACCCTATTCTGTTCAGGGAAGCCTCTTCAACCCCTCTCTGTCCTCCATCCATCACTATCCAAAAGAAAAAGAAAATCACAATTTCTGCATGAGACTTATTTCTACATATGTAGGCAATGAAGACAAATGCCCTGACATTTGAACCACTTTCACACAGCCCTTGAACAACTGGTTTAGACTTCCACTTCGGCCACAACCCAAAATGATATCCATTTGCTTAGAACTCGGCAAATCATATCAACAGTTGATTTTTTTTGTGTGTTTTTATTTTTAACTTTTCAGTTGGCTGCTTCTATGCTAATGCAAAGACACAAACTTTATTACTTCTCATTCGTTCCGATTGGGTTGCGGTCTCTGAAACCATCTCAGCAACTCCAGCAATGGGACTGTTGTTTTAGTCAATTTGATTCTCTCTGCCAGGAGGCCAGACTGGCACAGAACTGCTTGGTAACCACTCAGCTTACCGAGGTTGCTAGGACAATGCCACTAAGAGTGGCTCTTCTGTTGAGTGAAATGTCAAGAACTCAGAAGCACCCATTTGCAATGGTACATTGAAGTTTTGGCCATCATGCCTCTCTCCTTCAGTTTTTCCTTTTGCATAATTATGGCATAATCTTAGGGGTGTGACAATGTGTCATAAAGGAGTTTATTCAAATAACTAGCTTTAGTTCTTTTGGTTTATGACAACAAACCAGGTAATTTACAAACTATAAAAATGTGTTTCTCACCATCCTAAGACTAGGAAGTCCAACAGCAAGGCACCAAGAATCAGAAGATTCAGGGTCTGGTGTGGGTTTCCTCTCTGCCTTAAAGGTGATGGCTTCTGTGTCCTCCCATGGCAAAGAAGGCAAAGATGTTCTCTCAGCTACCCACCCCCTCTCACTCTCACACTTTCTCTCCTCTCACGATGGAGCCCAGGCTGGCCCCAAACTTCTGATACATCTTCCTGCTTCAGTATCTGAAATTCTTGGATTACAGGCATGAGTCACCATGCCCAGACTTTTTTGCAAGACAACTAAATCCTTTAATAAAGACAGAACACTTAGGACTGACTTTCCAAGACCTACCTCTTAAGATCATCATACTGGGGACACAAGTTTGAACTTATAAATTTGAGAGTAAAGAGGACACAAACTTTCAAATAATAGCAACACATTATGAATGAAAATGAAAGGAAAGCCTGATAAAAATCCCTAATGGCTTCCTAATATGTATCTCCTCTCCATGGTCAGCTCCTTCCATGGTTCTCATAAGCCTGGTTAATTTAACTTTATTTGAACCTCCTGCTCATCCATTCACTCTTCACCCATCTTGTTCCTTTTCACTGACTCCTGATTTTCCTAAGGCTGTTCTGTGAACGCTCATAATTTGTGCATGCGTGCATGCACACAAATTCTTTTCTCCTTCCCTTTTGGAGTCTCCTAGACATACTTCTACTCACATATTTTCTTCAGCAAATATGTTCTAAAGCCCAATGCCAAACACTTAACTCACAGGCCTTCATGTTAGTATCCCCCACCTATCCAGCCCAACCTTCTCTCAACCTCAACAAGCTTCCCATGGCTTCTCTTCTTGCCACTCTGACTCCTCTGGTCCCTCTCTGCCTCTCGTGCTGGCACTAAAATATCAGACTGAAAAGTCCCATCTAAACCCTGTGCTATTCTTACAATGGTTTATCTCATTTGTGAATCTCAAATCTTTGGTTCCAATGCAACCTCTCTCTTGAGCAAGAGGGCAACATGTTGAACTGTAGGCTGGACATCTTTTGAGACCTATCCAGGAATTAAGATGATTTTAAAATATTTCAAGTCAAACTTCGATTCTGACCAACCTTCCAAGTCAGTTTCCCCTACTCTATTCCCTGCTATATTGTGTGAAGCAGTTTCTCAGCTATGGTTCCAAAATTCCCTTAGTCACTAATTCAGAAATGTGATAGATATGGGATGTCTCCCTCTGATTTTGATCCCAATGTCATATTGACTTCTAAATCCAGAAAATGTTCCTATATAAGCAGGTCTCTTTTCTTGACAGATGTCACCATGGTTCAGACCTAACTATCCTACTGGATTGTTATCTTAAACTTGTAAGTAAAGGCCATAACCCTGAGGTCTTTCCTCTCAATCCCAGTACAGTGGGTTAAATCTTATCACTGACCCACATTAAAATTCTTTGGTGTCTTCTATTTTTTTCCTACCCCAGGAGTAGTAAGCTGTTTTAATAGTGTGACCCTTCTCTCCAAATATATTCTTACCTAGATCGCCACCGTGAGAAGCAACTCACTCTTTACACTTTGGATGAGATGGACTGGGGGAGACCAGATCCTCCCTGACAGCTGGTGAACACGACTCACACTCATCATCTCAGCACTCTGAAGGACTGATTGCAAAGAACTGATGCCATGGACTCCAAACGACGTGAACAGATGTATGGAAGTGGGGACATGAGTGACCAATACTCAGGTTTCTCCACCACTGTCACCTTAGTGACTGGTGTCAGTCTTCTGTTTATGGAATGCACTGGCTTTGAGAAAGTCTCCCTTAAGTCCACATTGAAGAAGTGCGACCTGGGCTCCAGCTATTGCCAAGCTTTCAGAGAAGATAAATCCAAACTCCCTGAAGGATGGGAAAAGATTCCTTTCAAGAAGGAAAGAATTGATGAGGGGAAAGAAGTTAAGTAAGAGAGATGCCAGAGAGAAGTATGGAAGGGAAAGAAGATACATTTAATAACAATTTTACTAAATCTCTGAGATGTCATTCAATGTATTTTGATCAAATTTCCTCTCCTTCTCCCAACTCTCATATCCACCCTCTCCACCCTTACCTCCACACCCACCTGAGTTTTCTTTATTTTTTTTTCTTCACTGAGTCTCCAGTTAGTGTTTTCCCACTACTCTCTGGATTGAGACTTGCTCTGGAATAGACCTACCAGGAAAAATTTCTTTTAAAAATAAAATCATGGTGCCAGAGTGTCTGGAAGGCAGTTTGGGGATCAAGGATATCCAAGATGGTGTTCTTAAGGATTTAGAGGATCTTGTCTGTCAGGCTTCTTAAGTGGTGCATGGTGAAAACTCTTCCCTTGACCCAATTGCTGAATAAACCTGCTTTAGAAGGACTTTCCTGTAGGTGAATTACCTTTGGAAAGTGTAAAGGGTTCAGTTTCCTATCCAGACAAGGGAAGGAGATGGGAGGACATTAGTCCTGGAGTATCCTCTTGCAAATGATGAGTCTGGTTCCCAGCACCCATGTTCGATTGCTCACCACTGCCTGTAATACCAGCTCCAGGGAAAAATCCAATCCCTCTGCCTTCTGTGGGCACCTGCACACAGGAGCACAGACCCACAAGCAGACATACACACACACATACACACACACACACACACACACACACACACACACACACACACGTTAAATTATATTAAAAACTAGTCTTAAAGGAATTGTAAGTCCTCCATATTTGCAGAAAATAAAGTGAAGTCATTGCTTGAGAGTTTCCTCAAGTAGATTAATTTCTAAGGTCTAGGAGCCTCCAGCTGAAAACCATTGATTATATTATTATTTTATTAGTAGTACCTATATATGAATGACAAAACTCAACTTCCTTCCTGGGAGGGTCAGTATGAACAAGGTTCTACATAAAGGATTCTCAGTGTTCCTTAAATTACACAAGGCAGCAAACTCCTTTATGACTATCACAGCAGAAAGTTCATCATGAAGCTATATATATTGAAATTTTTGCATCGAAGTAGAGTTGGGGATTATATAAGTACTGAAAACTTACAAGCAGGAACTCTCCCAGCCCCATGGATTCTAGATGTCATATCTTTGAGCATCCTTTCCAAACTCCTGTACATTAGCTCCATTTTCTTATTATGGTGTATATAATTGACAATAGTTACAAGTTACAAGTCCCTATGACCTTTTGGTTCCAGTAGCCACTATGGTTGGGTTTTTTTCTATGCCATTTGAATCAAATTCGATAAAGGAGAGATGTACATGAATTGACTGGAATGGGGTCTACACCTAGGCTATTATACTCAATCCAAGAAAATGGAGTCAATTACAAACAGGACCAGTTTGGATGTTGACATTTTTTTAGTAGGAAGAACAAACAGGAATGCAATAATCTGTACATAATCTATGTATAATTGCCAAGTCCCTCAATTCTTTTGTCTGTGTTGGCTGAATCATGTATATGTGGTTTGTGGAAGTACACTAAGATATTTCCAGAAGATGCCAGTTCGGCTTCTCTTAGTGTGGTGATGCAAGAGGAAACTGGAGAGAGAGTCTTCAGTTTTACATAAGTGGTCTGTTTCACTTATAGCAGTAACTTTGGGGAACTCATGGATTTTATAATAGAATCTCAAATCTGTGACAGTTTTCCCACTGAGAATTTGTGTCATTGACATCATTCTCTGCAGTGAAAAGCATGTCATCTTTTCCATAATGCATGCATGCCTAAAAGGTTGTGTGTGAATCAAATTTTTATATTGGGAGACAGTTCCAATCTCAGTTTCTTCACTTATACAATAGAGGTGGGGGTAATCAAATTCTAGTTCAAACTCACCAGGGAAGAATCATTTTACTTAAAGAGCCATGCTGTGAATTTTTTTCTATAGTTGTAATACTGGTCCACTAATTGATCTGTTTTGGAAATTTGGATTTTCATCCATCAGGCTGCACTGAATCCACCTTTGAAAGTCAAACAGTGGCTTTAGAGAGAGTCTAAGTGCTAGAAACATAAAGGTAGTTATAAGCTAAATGCAAAACCTGGAACTCTAAGTTCCACTTAGCAATTTAAGTAAATTACATCAATTCAGGGATGATCATCAGTGATCCAAAGCGACTAAGTTCTCTTTTTCTTCAAGTTCTTTGCCTTTTAATGGTCCCTGCCTCTGTAAGTAACAAGCAAGTGTCTGATAACTCATTTCAAACCTCTGCTTAAAAGCCCCACTCTTCACCTTTGAAGGAATCGGTCTTGTGAAGTTAAGTAAACAAATTGCACATGGCAGACTACATTCATTCAGAAAACACACTGATTAGTCAGCAAAATGGCATTTAACACCACAAAGAAGCCTAGAGCTGAGCTGCTATATCAAATCAATGGAATCCAATATCCCCACCTGTGGGATGTCTAGAAATAACTAGCAATTGTGCCCCAAAATGCAATTACCAAAGGGAAGAATAAAAGATTCAGTCTCTTTTGTAAGGAATGGAATCATGGAAAGAGTATTTCACCATAACCTAAGCACACTTGAAATGTAGTTTATCCTGCTTTAATGCTCAGTAATGGTCTAATTCTCTCCATTGTGCATGTGCTAAGGGCAAGAGGGCCTTATTATTTGCATTGAGAGATACATCACATCCCTTTCTCCTAGGCACCCCACACACATTGTTGACCAGCACTAAGACAGTGATTGCAAGTAAATATGACTAATGTTTGTTTGCTCTGAACAGTGAGCTTTCCAGTACTCTTCTTCACTATTACATATTAAAGAGTGAATACAATAATAAAAGTAACCTTTGTGAAAGAGAAATAATAATTGAGCAATAGTAGTCTAAACTTGTGAGGAGTGGGAATACAGTTCTCAATAAAAGTATAAACATTTCATTGAATATCTTTGCATATGTGCATAGATAGAAATATTGCCCCTAGCATATTGCTGAAGGATAGGAAACTGGGCCTCCATTAAAGGCAAATTTCCAATCCCTAAATCACTTCTTACAAATAACCTTCAGCAAATTGACTTTTCTGATGAGCATTGACATGGTTAAACGACTCTCTCCCCCACTGGTTCTCTAATAGGCAGGGTATTAAAAGACATGGAGACTGTTCTTGAAGTCAACTAGGGACTTCTCATAGTGATAAAAGGACAATATGAACTTTGGGGGAATGAATTTGTTCCACTGCCTCCAACCCCTGCACAGAGTCACTTAAGGTCATCACAAGCTAATGCATATACACTCAGAGGCCTTCTGCCTTCTTTTACACACAAGCTAGAAGAAATAATGAATTAGGCTAAAATAACCTAAGCAGATTCCAGAAAAGATGGTGTCTCCAATGCACAGGAATTGTTTGGCAGATAAGAAATCTAAAAGGGTTCCATAATACAAAACTCATTTATGCCTAAGATAGAGGCCAGTATAGGTGACAATGAGGTGAGATGCAGACAAGAGAGACACAGGTAGCCTCATTTCTACTTCCCCGATTCTATGGCCTTGGGAAGATTCTGTCATGTTTCAGACATTGAACGTTTCCTACACATACAATGTTTTAAATATGACTGCCAAGTTATCCTCTTGAACCAAAACGAAATGAATCCTGAGAAATAAGCCCCAATCAACTGCTAACTGATAGATACCATGGAGGATATTTAAAAAAAAAAAAAACTTCACCATTTTCATAAACATAGGAATACTCTCTACCTACAGAAAGATAGCATCTGGTAAACAAGTATGTATTACATTTCTACTATATATTTATTTGCATGTATGTATGGATTTATTAACTCTGTTCTAGCTAGATACAGAATTCTATCCCTGTAATCAACAGCAGACCTCTAAAGAGGACTCAAAATCTGTATTTCTCCACTCTGCCTGGCAGATCTCAGAAGGTCAAGGTTTTGTGTTGCCCTAGCAACAGCAGATAGCATCACTACTACCTGAAGCTGCCCAGGGGGCTCTGCAGCACTGTAAGTGGTTATGATGTTATTCTAGTTGCTGGGGGAAACATGCAATCCTGCATCAAGGCAGATGGATAACCATGAAGTCAGTTTTCCAACCATCTTGCCTCTAATAGTCTATACTAAAAAAGGCCTTCATGGCTCGATCACATAAATTTACGAACAACTGGAATCTTGAAGAGTGATTAGTAGTGGCTTTCCTTTTCAAAAATCTCTTAAACAATTCACCTTTACCTCCTTAAATACAGTGCTTATCTACTTAAAAAATACATATTATTGTTTCATTTTAAGTGGAATTGTCACCCATACCAAAATATTCCTGAGTGACTCTTCTAATACTTCCTCAGAGACTCCCACCCCCTAATCAAGCCTACAGATATTTTAGGTTGTTCTCTGTTGTATGTGCAAGAGGGGAAAAGAAGGAAATGCCTTAAGATAATATTGGATATTTAAAAGCAGATTCATAAAATCAGAATTCCTGTTCTCCATTTGAGTCATCCCTGACTGGTTCTCTTTTAAAATGCATCCTCTGTCTTTCTTATAACCAAGGGTTTTAAAATTCAAATGTTCATGAACATCAGCTTTATTAAAATTAGGGCTTGGGGAAATGGCTTGGAAAGGGAGAAGAGAATATTACCCAACCATTTAAAAGATGCTAATTAATGAAGTTCTAAAGCCCAGAGAGGGCATTTGATACAGTGCGGCTTTCTCTACCAAAGAGGAATGGAACTCATCTAAAAACAAAAAAGGAACCCAGAATAAAATAGAATTGAAGAAGATTAACCCAAATCTTTCCCCAGGTGCTGGAATAGACCTCAGGAGTTTTGTTATAATACAAGAACTTGTTTTTATCTGCTTGTGAACTGAACACATTAACCTTTTCTGGTCCCAACTCCATGTTGGCCTTTAAACCATTAAGGAACTGCCTGGAATGTGCAAAAGTAGGGATTTTGCCCACTGGGTATAAATCACCTGTGTGTCCTCCTCAATAATCACATACTTAGCCCTGGTTAAAACAGGTAATGAGGAGAAGGTACCCAGACAGATGATTCCAGTCTGCCTCCTGTCCAGAAACTCTGCACGCTTTAAATATGAGGGGAGAGTCTAGTCTCCTTTCTCAACCTTTCTTGTCCCGTACATCTACTGCATCATAGGATTTGGAGCTGGTGACAATATATCTCTTTCTGTGTGTTAAACATCAACAGACCCTTTCAAAAAGCCTGCGGTTAATCTTGTATCAACCTTGCCAGTGTTTCCCATGATAAACAGAATACATTATGTTTGATTTTATCTTTTTATGACTGCACATTGATGGAGCTTTCTCCAATATTCTATACAAATCTCAATCTCTCTCTCTCTCTATCTCTCTCTCTCTCTCTCTCTCTCTCTCTCTCTCTGTCTCTGTCTCTGTCTCTCTCCCCCTCCCTCCCTCCATCCCTCCCTCCCTCCCTCCCTCCCTCTCTCTCAATATTGCTGTGAGCCAAAAATTGAAAACCTCTACAGAGTGAAAAAAATAGATTCCTTGGCACAGAACTAAATAAGTACCTCCAGCTTTGTAACAGAAAATCATTTTTTGGAACCTAATAATGATTTCAAAATACTGAGATAGCAATCGGATGATCCATTTGTAGTCTAACGAAAGTGTTCTGATAGAAGAAGGCTTAGTTTTTGAAGGACATGGTCCAATGAGGAAGTGAGGAAAAGATATCTCAGTTTGGAGGTCAATGTCAGGACTACAAAAATGGGGTTTCGAAGAGCAGGTGTGATAAGTCTGCTGTTTTGTAAGTACCCAAACAGTCTCCCTCTCATACTGTGCCTGCTCAGATCTTAGATCTTGCAGCTATGAAAGTCCAGGGATAGCATGAATATAATTGTCCCTAATGCCCTTGTATGTGGTATTCTATATTCTAGGATGTTCTTCCTTTTTTCTCTCACTCATTTGTCCTTTGGTGATAAAATAACATTATTGAAAAAAAGCTAACCTTGTATCAGGTAACTTGCTAAAGTGCTTTATATACCTCATTCATAACATTCATGTTCATGCCAATCATGAGAAGTATGTTTTCTGTTTCTTGCTTTTAGATGAGGGGTCTGAGTCTTAGAGAAGTCAAATTACTGGCACAAGGGCATATAGGTTATGAACAGCAGAGAAGGGACGAATCCATTCAAAGCTAATGTTCTTGCTCACCACAGCAGCTGCTGTTCAAAGGTTACTTTTTTTTTTTTTTTAAAAAAAAAAAAAAAAACCTGCCTCACCAGAAAGGATGGATTTCTTCCCACTTAAATATCTGGAGAAGCTGGAGAAGCTTCTCACAGAGTATGTATCATGAAATACTGCAATTAGTGGGAATACTTTAAGTGTTTTCCTCTCCATCAAAGTGCCTTATGCATGGCAGCAATGCGTAAAGTAAGGTTTTATATACCTGCCACTGAAATTTCCTGGTATCTAGCAATTCCTTATAAGGAGGTCTAAATGAGTAAATAAATGGCAAAGCCAAGCAGCAAAGCCCTTGGGTTCTTTGGATGCAGAGTTCTAGACCTTCCTTTTCAGCTGATGGGATGAAGATAAGGTTCTTTCCCTTCATTGAGTGGAAAAGGAAAGTGTGCCAGAATTGGAGTCAGGGAGAGCCCAGGGGAGCTGTCTCCAATACCCAACTTAGCACTGCACTACACCTTCATGGCCAAAGTGGGAGAGGCAGGTTGGGTTGACACCTGTACTCCTAAGTATGGACTATATCTGAGAGACAATAAGTTCTTAAAATTTCCAACTCAAAGGCCCTGTAGAAAGGTGAGTGTTGTATTATACTGCAGCAGAAGTCTTCTCTACACTGGTAAAACTGTAAATCTTAAAAGTCTCTGTTGTGGCTTGGATCTAAATGTCCCTCACAGTCTCATCTTTTCAGTACTTAGTTCTCAGCTCATGGAACTATTGAGAAGTCTGGTGAGCCTTCAGAAGAGGATACTGGCTAGCTAAAGTAGGTCAGGAGGAATGGCCTTTGAAGGTTTAACCTGGCCCTCCTTTGTGTCTTTCTATCTCTGATCCCCTGCCCACAGTGTGGACAGATACTGTAGAGCTCTCTACCAGAAACTGAGCTACAACTCCCCGGGGACAGAGCCCTCTGAAACCATGAGTCAAAATGAACCCATTCTCCCTTAAGTTGTTTCTGTCAAGAAAATTTGCTCACAGCATCACAAAAGTAGCTAACATACCTTTCTAGTTTAGCCAGTAATCTAGAAGGGAGAGATGGTGACAGAGAGGTGTTGGTGTGGGTAGCGAGCAGAACACTCACCATCTTCACACTGCTGTGCAGTATAGGCATAGTGGTACTGTTTGTGACTACCTTCTCTTGTGAGCACAAGTGAATATTCGATAACTCACAGACTGCTAAGGATCATGCAGGACAGCCTCTGTGCTGATTAAAGGGGCATTAACATAGTGATCTCCTCGGAGGCATGTGGTGTTTCTTTGTCACGTGCTTCCATAAGCTACAGCACAATGGAAACAAGAAAAAGCAAGAAGAATGTGGTACGTGAGTTAATGTGAAGATGCTTGAAAGCAATGCTAAGTATACCCAGGAACCCTAAGGCTGTTTAGTGATGCTCACTCTCTTGTACCCGGAAACTCTTGAGCATGCATAGGAAGCACTATGCATGTTGGAATGATGCATCTGATAGTCCCTGTTGAAGATTAAAAGGATGATCTGACGATAGCACAAAGCACAATGGAGTTGGTAGATGGTAAAATGCTTAGAGTGAAGAAAAAGATTACATATCCCTTACTGGGAACATTAGAACCTGTGGTCCTTGGTGAAATGATGAGCCTGTTCTTCTGAAGTATCAGACCAAAGTCAGCTTCTCCACAGCTCCTTCCTGCAAAGGTTAGAAAGGTTACCATTAAGTTCCAGAATCCAGAAGGCAATTAACAGAAATGCAGGCTAACCCTCATATTTCATGAAGCCCAAAGAGGCCAATGCAACACTTTCTCTAAAAGGATCTGCACTAAGCCCACCACTCTAATCAGCTGATGATAAAAGCAAACTAAATTAAACAAATTCAATGTTAGAGAGTATCTCTAGAACTGAGTAATAAGAGCAAACCTATAGAGGGTGGCTTTAACTTTAGCATCTGTTCAAGTATCACACTTATATGACAGGCAAATGCAATGTTTGCATTTGGGTGTCCAGAGTTTTTCTCCAGGCTGTGGGCTGTGTTATCATAGCTGAACATAATCCTTCTGAGTCTGGCACAAAGTAGAGAAAAGAAAGAAAGAGAAAGCAATTTCAAAAGAAGACAATACTTGAGAGAAGTAACGATCTCTGGGATTATACATGATAAATGACACCCTAGGTGAATGTGTCCCAACCATTGCAGATTTCAATTCCTGGGCTAAAAGGCATATGTTGTCAGTAACTTCAGATGCATTAAGAAAGTTACAAAACGTTCTGATCTCTAGTTCCATTACTATGTAAAATAGGTATACAACTATAAATACACTGTGAGATAAGATAAACTGGAAACTGAAAATAAAGCATGAGAACTGTAAAATGGCATCAAAATATGGCATCAAAATATTAAGGCTTATGAGGAAAAGGAAGCAAAGATGAAGAAAAGAGCAGCAGAGGGAGAATTGGCCTTCCTCTGAGAAGGTGTGATGTGGTCAATGTTTCTTAAGTTACTAGAGAAGTGTGAATTGCAGAAGCCTGGGGAAATAAATGCATTTGCTATAGTCAGTGATGGACTTAATTATACTGATTTCATTGTGTGTGCATAATACGTACAATATCATATAACAACACTGTAATTATGTTATTGGGTAATGTCAGTGTTAATTGAAATGTTACTGTCACCTTTGGTGTTTTGAGCTGTCATATTCTAAACTAAAAAAATGGTTCGGGAGAAATAATGATCAAGAGCCCACACTGATATGTGGGAAAAAGTCACTTGGATGGCATTACCTTTTTACAATAAGATACTTTAGGGAAAGATGAATGTGTGAATGGATTGAAGCATGCCAAGATAGATTAAGAACAGAAAGACTGATACAGAGATAGATTCAATTCAATTAGATAGATAGATGGATGGATGGATGGATGGATGGGTAGGTAGAGTGTCTAGTACTTGCCTTCTGGTTCTGTTTACTTAAGCACGTTTAATAGAAGAGCTTCTTTGTTTAATTTAGATTTTGGAATGTATATGTTTGTACAAAATGCGTGAATGTGCATGCTCATGTGTGTGGGTACAAGTGTACAAGTATCACAGCACAGGTTTGAAGGTGAGAGAACAACTTTTGGATTATCAGTCGTCATTTTTCTGCCTTGTTTGTGACAGGGTTTCTTCACCACCAAACTAGCTGGTGTGGGAGTTTCTAACATCCTCCTCTCTCTGTCTCCAATTTCCCAAAGGCACCCTAGGATTGCGAATGCTTGTGGATACTGCATGATTGCCTACTAATCAAACTCAAGACATACATGGCAGGGTGAGAGCAAGGAATTTCTGAAAGGAGGTGTCTCCTCAAAGGTAAGGTTTTTAAAGTTATGCCTGGTAGAGAATGACTTGAGGATAAGCTTTTGGTTATCTAGGTTTAAATGGCTCGTACAAAGTTACTGATTCTGCTTGCCAAGTTGAGACTTGTGTGCAGGTCTGTTCGATCCCAATCTCTGAAGTCTTCTACTAAAAAACGCCTTCTCAAGATAGTCCTAAAATTGAGAAGGAATGTAGACTTTATAAATTTAGTGGGAATTTTTTAACTGTCCATACTACTGAACATGAACTCTAGGTTTCAAGGAAAAGGAGAAATAAAAAAAAATTAGAGAATATGATTAAATTTCCTACGTCAGCAAAGTCCAATTTCCATTCATAATTAGCAAAATTATTGATTGTTTTCATGTTCTATCTTAAAATACGTCCAATTTCATCATGTGAGCTATGTAGTTTATAGTACAACTAGGAGTTGAAGGCTTAATACTCCTAAAGTATGTTTAGGTGTGTGTGTACATAAATACATTTATATGTGTGTGCTTTTTAATTGAGTGTGGTACTGGAAAGACTGTTCATTGAATAAAAGGTTTGCCATTCAAGAATGGGTAGCAGAGCTCAGATCTCGGTAACTATGTAACTGTATGGGACCCATCTATAGTCCAAAACTTGGAAAGTAGGAATAAAGGGTCCTCCTCTAGGAGGCTTGCTAGCTAGACTAGATAAATCAGAGACTCTGCCTCACTGAATAAGGTAAAGAATGATCAAGAAAGGCTTCTAGTACAAGCCTCGTGCTTCCGCACGCCCAGACACACAGGTGCACCACCTCATGTGCACACATTCATATACACATGCACGTAGGCACTTTGCATACATGTGTTTGTCAATTTTATGATAACTTGACACAAACTAGAGTTATTTTAGAAGGAACCTCTAGTGAGGAAATGCCCCCACTAGAATAGCCTGTGGTGCATTTTCTTGACAGATTTATGTTGGAGAGCCCAGGTCACTGTGGGTGGTACCACCCCTGAGCTGGTGGTCCCAGTTGCTATAAGAAAGCCAGCTGATTAAGAGGAACAAGCCACTAAGCAGCACTCCTCCATGACCTGCCTCACTTCTTGTTTCCAGGTTTATGCTTGAGTCTCTGCCCTAACTTCCCTCAGTGATGGGCTGTGATGTGGACCTCAGAGCTAAAATGAACTCTGTCCTCCTCACGACGATTTTGGCTATAGTGCTTTTATCACAGTAATAGAAACCCTAACTAAGACAATGTAACTACACAGCCCTTCTCCTAAGTTACTAAAAAGGTAGCAGTCTACGTTTCAGCTCATACCGTCTGTAAACATGGCGGCTCCTGATATCTGTCTGCTCTTATGTCCTCTCCAGGCTCCACCTATCTTCCCCTATCTGCTCATCGCTTCTTACATAAGTGACAAGAGGAAGAAGCAGTACGGTTGTTGATGGAACCATGACAATGAAGATAAACAACTGCATTGCACAATTTACCATAAATTCTGTTTGCCTGTAGCTGGTTTCATTCAGAGCTGTGTGCCTGGATTGACGAGGTTATTGGCTGTGCTGATTCGGGGTTTGTCCCGTGAGTCCTGAGCAAGCCAAAGCCAGCCAGTTGGTTTGCCTGGATCTTATTGTTTCCGTGACTATCAGCCTTAATTCTGCACAAAGCATCACTTGCCTTGTTCCATTTTCATGTTTAAATGCCTTTTTTTAATTTTCTCATCCTGGAAGTTAAAACTGCAATTTCACAGCACGCACTATACAATATTCATGATCTAACAGGAGGGTGAGCACAGAATGGAGTTATAGTCACCACTTGGATGCTAAGTAACTGTGAGCTTGACTTGGGTATTAACTGCTCAGAACCTCGGCTCCTCGTGTCCAAATGCAAAGTTGGAAGGAATTAGTTAAGAAGCTTTACGATATTCATAAGTAGCTCAGGAGTTACCCTGTTTCTCCTTCTCTTATCTAAACACAACTTGATCTCTATTGTACAAAATATTTTATTAATTCCTGTTTTATTTTCAGCCCAGGGGCTTTCCACACTAAAAATTCTTCCTTCCTTTACCTTTATTGCTTCAGTGGTAATTACATTGAGCACCTTCCTCTGAGCAAAAACATGCTGGCCATCTATAGCCACAGTGCTACACTCATCGAACAGGAGAAACGGCAGTGCCAAACTATACCCAAACCTCTCTGTGTTCACACTAGTCCAATCAGATAGAGAGTTTCCTGCTGCTCAATTAAACTAAAGATGCTAATCCAAGAGCTAGTCCCTCTTATTGTATTTGTTTAAAACTTTTAGTTTTTATTTCAGTCTACAAAGCAGTGGGCTTCATTGTGACATGTTCATACATGTACATAGTTATATTTGGTTCCCATTTGTCCTTCCATGACCCCCTATCTGAATGATTCTTCCCCCAAATCACCTCCTTTCTGCTTTCTTTTCACATATATTCCATTATTCCTGGTGTCCTCCTCTCTTCTCCCTTTAGACCTCTTCTCTTCTTCCTAAAATCTCCTTTCTACTTTGATGTTATAAACACACAAACAAACATGCATGTAAGTATATGTGTGTATGTATATTATACACACGTACATATATGTGTACATATCCATATATACACATATATGTAAGTTTAAATTGGTTCCACGTTCATGAAAAAGCATGAAATACTCATCTTTCTGAGTCCGATTTCTTCACTTAACATACGGATCTCTAGTTTCTTCCATTATTCTGCGTATATTATAATTTTCTTTTTCTTTGTGACTGAAGAAAACTCCCCTGTGTGTTTGTAGCACATTTTCTTTTTCCATTCATCTCTTATGGACATCTCGGTTTATTCCACACCCTGGCTATTGTAATTACTGGAGCCGTAAACATAGACACGCCACCTCTCTGTGAGCTGGTCCTTTCCTGGTGCTCTTCTAGCACATATCTCCAGCCCTATATCTCCCATGCAATGTGTTCCAGTCATACAGCCAACATGCTACTAAATTTCTCTACTTGAGTAAAAGATGTTTAGAACCTATACACTTACCACACCTTCCCCCAAACAGCTCCTCTTGAGATATTTTCAAATGTACCAGCAATATTGTAATCTCTGTAATAACTCAGGCGCCTGTATTCCACTTTTGCCTGTTAGAATATAATCTAAAAGCTCGTTATTCTGGCGGACCTTAAAAGAAAACATAGCAGAGATGGTCATTTCACTTCTTTGCAGTTAGCACCTGAGTCCAAAGCCCTGAACAGCCACCCTTTGAGGTACTGAGTGTAGATAGGATATGCTGGAGGTCAACAGGAGGGTCATGAGGTGGAGGCTACCCAGGGTTACACATTTGCACGGCCTGGTGGCACATGCCCGTAGTTCCAGCTACTTGGGAGACTGAAGTAGGAGGATCACTTGAGTCTAAAAGTTCTGGTCTCTCGTATGCTATGCTAATCAGGTGTCTGTACTAAATTCAGCAGCAATATGGTGATCTCTAGCTATTGGGGGACTACCAGACTGTCTAAAGAGAGACGTATGGACTCAGACCAGAAATGGAACAGGCCAAAGTCCAGAAGCTCTTACCAGGAGTTTAATTTCCTTACATCTGTTTTGTGTCACTACAGCCCAATTTCCACATGGCAGAAAAATGTTGATAAATCCTAATTGTCACCTCCAAAAGTCCTTCCTGAAAGCTCTGTGCCTGGTTATTGCTCCTGCCTTGGGTCTAACCACCCCTTTCAGATGAGTGGTATTCCATGGGTACCCTCCTTCATCCTGCTCCTCAAGCACCTTAGGTGAACCACGGCCTGGTGGAAATGGCACTTTCCTGATCTATGCTGACATGGGGCCCTCTGCCTCATTTACATACTCCACCCTCACTATTCAAGTCTCCAAATGTGGTCTTCAAGATTGCCTTTCCTAATGGCCTCAAGTGCTTCCTGTGTCTCTTGATGACCTTATCCTGTTTTATTTCTCGAATGAATTTATTAATACCTGGACTTCAGGTTGTTGTTCATTGTTTTTCCTCTTTCTTTTCATAAAAGTTCTGTGAAGACCAATATCTGTTTTATCCTGTTCATTTTTATTCAATTTTTATTATTACTTGTAGAAGCAAGTAATCCCTTGTGCGGTGCCCTCTGCCCCCACATACTGTTTTCACACACATGCACACCCACCTCCTCATATATGAACACATACCTTCATACACACACACACAACAACACACGTAACACACCCACCTCTGTACACACTCAAACTTCCACACATATGAAAACCTAACTTCATACACACACCTCTACACACATACATATACCCCCTCCATACACACTCAAGCCTTCACACACATGTATACCCACCTACATACACACCACAGAGAGAGAGAGAGAGAGAGAGAGAGAGAGAGAGAGACAGAGACAGAGAGAGACAGAGAGAGAGAGAGAGACAGAGAGAGAGAGATCATCTATCTTTAAGCTTCCATGGCAAACTTCTTATAATTCACAGTTTCAGGTACTTGCAGGCTCAGAACTCTGGACCCCCTGAACCAACTGGACTACCATCCCTCTTTGTATCTCTGGGCTTTAGTTCCAAGCCTCTAGGTTCTAATGCTCCCTCCTTCTTCCTTTGTGTCTCCTACCTGGTGGCATCTGCTTTCTCGTGTTAGTGTATCCATGTAATCTCACGGAGCACTTTTCGTCTTTTTACTCATCCAATACCTGTCTCGCCAAGTCTACATTATGTTCTGAATGTTAAAATAACTAGAGTGGTTTTTATTTGTTCTAATGGAGCACAGCTGATAGAGAAATGTCCAATTTATTGCTCTGTACGTTGTCTCTCAGGGCATCTTTTACGGGCATAAAAAGCCAGGAAGCTTGTTTAGATTAGGAATTACCCCTCACTTAGTCCTCTGCCTACTGGAAGTGGTGCCCCTGTGTTGCAAGTGGTCAGTGCATGTTTGATGACTGATGGTTATAAATCAAGAGATAAAGTTACTTCATCTCCTTATTTTAAGAAGCAGCATTTTAAACCTTTAATCTTCAAGCCCTCCAGGAGAGGAAATTCCTCAAGTGTTTATTTTAATTGTAATATGTCTGCTTGTTAACTTGTGCCAGAATCAGCTTTCTGTCAAGAAGTGCTTCCCACATAGACCCGATGGCAAGGATTTGCACAAAGAAGAAATGCTTGAATCTGAGAAAAAAAAATGATGTATTTGAAAATATGCGATAGAACTTTTCTCCCAAATAAGTTCCTGCTGTTTTCAAATAATTCAATTATTTGACTCATCTCAAGTTTAGTCCTTTATCTCTTTTTTTAACCCCAGGTGTGTGTGTGTGTGTGTGTGTGTGTGTGTGTGTGTGTGTGTGTACACATGCATGCGTGCATACGGATAAAGCTCTGTTTTACAACACATATGAAAAATTTCCCACAAATACAAATGGCTGAACCTATATCTTCCCACCAAAATTTAAGGTTTAAAATGTAAACAAATATAATACTTTGGAGCTCAGTGGCATGCTATCCTTGCCTGTCTTAAAAATGGACAGACAGAGTTCCCTAGCACTGATATTCAATCCCTCTGATGGGAGAAGGAAGCACCTCAGAAGTACCAGAAAGTATGGACTTTCAGATGATTGTTCTCTACCCAGAATCCAAAGCACCAGTATGTACCAATTCATAGAGCTTTTTCCCAGTGTGCAATGGTCCAGCCTCCGTGTCTAAATTATTTTCCTCTGTTAGCATTTGCTTGATCTGTTATAGAGCTACTCTGAACATATGCCTGCTTTAACCATTCTTAATTATTATAATCCTCCATTATCTCTAATTCCAAGTAAGTATACAACAGTTTGATTCTGATACAGACTACCGAGGTTTGATGCAGGCTTTATCAATGAAGGGCTTCATCTCACATCACCTGACAGTAAATAGCCACAAACTCTGGTGCCCACTTGTACTTCTAACTCAATCTAAGTTGAGGGTTCCTAGTACTCCTTCCTCAGGTTATGTAATTCATTAGAACTATCATGAGCCTTGTGTTTATGCTTGTTATAAAGGATCGTTCAGGAAGAGCCAAATAGAAGATATACAATACAGAGTTCCCTGCCCTCTCCAGTCCACACTGTCTTCTCAGCAGCAGAGGGCTGCAAGTAGATCTAAACACTAACTCTCTCAACAACCCCATCCTGGTGACCCCAGCGGTGGTTCAGCTCATTAGCATACACAAAGTACCCAATTCAGAATGAGGAAACAAATCCCAAACCCAAATATGTGTTTTACTTATTATACTTTAATTATAAAAGAGGCAGAAAAGCATCTTGGAGATACATATTTAGTAGTCTCCATGTGATGGAATGGAAGCACGAAGCACATTGAAAGTTTCCAAACAAATGGAGATTGTTCCTATTTTTCCCTTATATACATGCAGGACTGCTTCATTTCCTTACTTTACGAGTCACATCAGACATAGGGAATATGTTAGCGCCTTGTTTCATATCTTGGCACATGGGATACGGTGTGACAAAACTGGCTAACATTCCCCCTTCACAAGGTCACCAGTGATTTTTCTGTATTCATAAAATTAAAATCAGTTGTGGGCCTTTTCAGAACTACACTGCATGGAGCCTACTGTGCTGGTGGCTAGAGACTACCATCAATGATTCAGGATTTGAAAACGAACATTTAAGAACCTGGAACCTAACCTTCTAGAAAAGTAAATTTATCTGTCATTCATTTCCCAAATAACCCAATATTCTGTACTAAATGGGTAGGAAATGGGTATTCGTAGAAATACATAGATGGATACTTGTGCTCTGCTCTACATTACTCTATAATGTGTAAACAATGACTTATAGGCTGTACCTGGGCCCCCAGTAACTCCATTTTGAGTGCAGGAAGATTGTGAATCCTAATTATGCATGTAGACACTGTCACCTGTCTATCACCAAAAATGAAGCATATATTGATAAATTATTATTCCTACAGGTAGAAAGGTACTGCCTATAAACTCAAGGTAGATGAGTATGCTAAAACCACATTTAAAAATAATATGGCCCAGGACTTAGTGAATCAGACTGATAAGGTGTGAAACACCTTCATCTGACCCCCATAAAGTGAAAAACAACTAACACTGTGCTGACAGTTGTCCCACTAGACCAACATGTCTAATGTGTAATGTCTAATAATCTGACTGTCTAACGTCTGTGTCAGGGGACCAACAGGCAGCAAACTCCCAGATACCTTTGTGGCTTCAGACCAACATAGAACTCCTTTTACTTTTAAGAAGCATTTCATTGCACTTTTATTTATTTATTTATTTATTTATTTATTTATTTATTTATTTATTTATACATTTATATATTTAGTGTGTGTGTGTATGTGTGTGTGTGTGTGTATGTGTGCGCGTGTGCATGCACACGCGCACACATATACATATGCCTGTATGGAAATCAATGGACTATTTTTTTCAGAGTCTTTATTCCTTCTACAATGTAGGTCTCGTTAATTGAACTAAGGCATGGTAGCATGTACCTTTACTTACTAAGCCTTCTTGCTGGAACCAGGTCTCCCCTTCTTGATGTGGCTCACTCAAATGGCTGTCTTTCCATCTACCCATGTGTCTGTCTGGACTCAATACTTTACCTCGCCTCCACCACCTTCTACTGTACATGTCTTGGAAGGCTGTGTGCTCAATGCTGAGACCTTGCAGGTCAGCCCTGGGCCTCCAGCAGCTCTCTCACTGATTCCTTCATATATTATTTAGCCACCTGCAGTGAGTCTCCTTCCATCTGTACCCAACTGTATCCAGCTTTCTGCCTCTCTGAACTCTTTTAACTCTGGAACAGCTTCTTTAACGCCCTTTCAGCCTTTCCTGAAATATCTCCAATCCCACAACACACACATCTATAGTATATACATGGTGACACATGGGGATATATGATTCATTTGATGTGTAATGTGTAATATTCATAATTGAGATGGAAATAAAATACCAGCATTTGCCAACCGCCAGCTATCAAGGTAAAGTGGAAGTACTTGGTGAATAGCAGTCAAAACAACAACCAAAAACAAAACAAAACAAAAAATAACCCCAGAACTTGTGAGTTTAATATTTTTCAATAAGTTCTGACATTGTGGAAAGAGAAATGTCTTTCTATATTTCTGGTGTAGGGTATTTACGAAGGACTCTGGACACACTGACCAGCAGCGACCAGCTTGCACTTCTGTGCTCTTGTGAACTTAGCAGGCTCTATCCAGAGCCAGAAGGGAAGAGGACAAGCCTTCCCTGGGAGTTTCAATCCTCTCACAATGGAGGTCTGCTATGAGTTTGGCTGCTGAGTGGCACATGCTCTGAGAGCAGCCATTTGAAATGGCCCTGAACTTCTGCTTGGCAGAAGGGGAAACGAAGCATGGCTATCTTTAGGGAGAATCAATTAGAACACCTTAGCTCAGTTCCCTTAATGCTCTGGCTCTCCATCTTTCCATGTCTCTTGATTCCTCTGTACTTCTCCACCTACTGTTACCTCTCTTTTACTTTCTGTGTTTTTTCTGCCACCTCGTCTTTCATTTCCAGCCCATCTTTCTTTATCTCTTGCCTTTGTCCATCTTCATTTCTCTCCCCTCCCACAATACTGAATGAAAAACAGCAAACTCTTCATGTTTGACCCTTTCTTTTTCTAGAGTCCATTAATTCTCCCGAGACACCCTTTCTTCTGTTATGCTAATATAATTGATTGGGCTCCAGACTTCTATTCCATCAATCATGGTCCAGCTGGGCCTTTGTAATATGATGCTTCAGCCAGCCTGATTGGACTGGGGTGTTTCCCAAGACTTCACAGTCTCACAGAAGGCACCCATCATAGGAGAGCCTAATGCCACAGATGGTTAATCTCATTTTTTATGTGTTGATTTTTCCTAGTTTCTCTCATGGAGGGCAATTTATTTCTAAGATCCAGGAGCACTTCATTGTAACCTCTCATTTACCAACTATACTAATAATACTCATCATTTATTGGGTGCTTATTATGTATCAATCACTGTGTTAAGTGCTTTGTGTAAGTTCATTGATTTAATTTTCACAGTAACCCTGTGAAAAGCAAGAATTTATTGGGGTTTTATTTTTATTTTTTTAATTGCTTACCTTACTTTGCAGAGGAGAAAAATAAAAAGTTTGGAGACTAACACAATTCCCAAAGGCCCTGGCATGAATTCAAGCCTGAACAATCTCTCCTTATACCGTTTACCCTTTGCATGTGTTCAGCTGAACATGTTTGCACTAAAAAGGTCGGTCCTCTTCCTAACACAAGTCCTTATTCCAAGCTGTTTCTCTTCTCATGTCCTGTCCCATAAGAGGCAAGCACCACCACACCTCCAGAGACAGACTTCACAGGGATTCGTACAGAAACAGAGGCACTTTTGTGATGTAGATGTTCTAGTCTCATTTTAGTTGCTATGATAAAATATCCTGACAAACATGATGAAGAAAGAGGGTTTGTTTAGCGTGTGTGTGTGTGTGTGTGTGTGTGTGTGTGTGTGTGTGTGTGTATGTGTGTGTGTGTGAGACCTAGCATTCTAGGTTATAGTCTGTTATTGTGGAAGTCAAGACAGGGCTTTAGCACAGCACATCTATAGTTGAGAGCAGAGAGAAGATAAATGCATGGGTCTTTGCTGGCTTTCTTGTTCCCAGGTAGCTTTCCCCTCTCTTATACTGTTCAGGAACCTCCCTCACCACCAACTAGGGAATGGTGCTGCCATTAATGGATAGGTCTTTCTATATCAATTAACAACCAAGACACAGATGTTTCCACTGGCCAACCTGATCTAAAATGACCCAATAAAGACTCTCTTCTCATGTGATTCTAGGCTGAAAAACTAACAACACAGCAACCTAGATTATATGGCAACAAAGTGATACAGACAATACATTGAAACAGCACATAGGGAATTCTGAAATGATGTGAACATGAAACACTCAGAGCCCTTTTAGCATAGGCGATGGATTCCCAAATGAACTCAAATGAGAAACTATAATTGAAACATGGAAAAGAGTTATAAAGTCTTGGGAATTAATTGTCCTGAGCCAAGCATCTGCAACAGAAAGACTTCACCTTTATAAGAACCATGAGAACCATGTTTTCATAGAGGAATACAGGGGAGTTGTTCCTTGAAGAAGAGTACTGTGAGATTGTACAGGTGTATGGAATGCCGATATAAGAAATCTGATGTGCAAAATCTATTCAGAAGTCCATATATGGCCAAGGAGATTTTCACATATAAAAATATATTACTTTGACAAATAGAAACCTAGGAACTTCAGGCATGGTTTATAGTTTCTCTGCTGTCACACAGACATCAATTATATAATAATAAGAGGAAGACAATTCTCGTCCTAAAAGTTGTCTGAGCTGTACAATATATTGATATGTTTATTTAAGAGTATATTTATTTGAAAATGGTAAATGTTGATAGATAATTCAATCTCCTAATCTTCATACACAATCCATCCATTTATGAGTAGTATTATTTAACTCATTGTCATTCCCATGCACACACCATTTTTTCAGTTAACTTTCTGTCAGTCATGATATATTAGTAGTAAATAGCTATATGATTATCATTAAGTTGCCCCCACAAAGTTACTGAAGGTGAAGGCCATATGTAACAATTTTGTGCATACAGCCTTATGTTGCTGCCAGAGTGACCACTGTAGTATGCAATGAATTAAGCTACCCTCTATTCCATAGAATACTCCAGAGAAAGAGAGAAATTTATTATGAGCGAATATGTCATGTAATCATGAAGATAGGGAAGACTTGGGAATGTCATTTATGTAATTCAGGCCTGGGAATCAATGAGGGAATCCCAGCAGAAGGTGAGAGGAGATGAAGAGATGTCCCCCACTCAGAGGGTAGGAAGCAAAGGCACAAATTCCTCCTGCCTCTGCCTTTTGTCATACTTACGGTCTAAGTTAAACAGGAGAATCACACCTCATAGGGGTAATCCACCCACCTTACTAAATCCAATGATGCAAATATTAATCTCCTGGAGAAATACTACCCAGGAACACTCAGAAACAACGTATAACCTGGGAATCTTGAGGCCCACTTTGGTTGACATAAAATTAACCATCACACATTGCTTCTATGTCTGTCCAAAAGAAACTTTAAAGTGCCAAGTCCTCTTGTGTAATATTAGTTGAAGATGTGTTACATTCTTTTATACTGTGGAATATTTGTTTAATAGTGCAAATATGTGTTGCATTCTTTTATGTTGCATTTGTTTAACTCTGTGAAGCTGTTACTTTGCCTACTAAAAACACCTGATTGGTCTAATAAAGAGCTGAACAGACAATAACTAAGTAAGAGAAAGAAGTAAGTGGGGCTGATAGGCAGAGAGTATAAATAGAAGGAGAAGAATGTGGGAAGGGGAATGAGACAAAAGGAGAGAGGACACCAGGGGCCAGCCACCCAGCTACAGAGTAAGGTACAGAGTAAGAAGTAAAGAAAGGATATACAGACATAGAAAAAGGTAAAAGCCCCAAGACAAAAGGTCAGTGGGATAATTTAAGTTAAGAAAAGGTGGCTAGAAATAAGCCAAGCTAAGGCTGGGCTTTCATTAAAAAAAATAAGAAGAAGATTAAGTCTATGTGATTATTTAGGAGTTTAGTGGTAGACCCCTTAAAAAGCAAAAAGCAAAAAAAAAAAAAATCTTCATTGACTCTTTCCAGTCAACCATCTTTATTGGAATATGCCATCACCTCTGCCTTAAAAATATGTCAGTTTTGGATTGGGATGTAGCTCAAAATTGTGAGGTGGAGGAAAACCTCGAGTTCTTCCTCAGCCCTGAAAAACACCATGAAAACCAAGGTAAATGTTTATAAAGACTCTATATGATTTATTTAATATTTATCTAATTTCTTAAAATTTATTAAAACACTTTCTGGACATGCGTTTTATGTTCAACCCTAGGTCTTGTGAGGCTGTTTTGGGGAAGTTTTTATAATCATCCTTATTTTATAGATAAGTAAACTAAGACTCAGATATTAGAACCAAGATGAGAATGTGTTTCAAAACCCCTACACCACACTTTCTATGGTGTAAGCATCAGGGTTCTCAGGTGTGGGCAAATATATTACTGCTGAAGGCTGACTCTACCAACACCTGGGGACATGAAATAAGGATCAAGGCATATACAGGGAAAATAAGTCTAGGAAAAAATTTGACTCCCTAGGGAAGTTGTCACTGTATTTTCTCACCTGATAATTCCCTCCTCTGGTCCCTATAGCAAAGTGCCTTTTACGAGGTGAGTTCAGCTACAAGCATGGGTTTGCCATGCCCCATAGGTCTAGCTGAATATTTGGCCATTTACCTGAGATAGAATAGGCTCATAATTTCCTTTTCTCCTTTCTGTCTCCTGGGAATGGCTCCATTCATAAAATAGTCTGCCCCATCTCTTCCTGACTCAGTGTTTATAATGGAGATGCGAATGTCACTGCACAGAAGCTCACAGGTCTCCAGGGTAGTGACCATCCCATCTGTAATGTGTTCTTTATATTAAGGGGACTGAATGGCTGGCGTGTGATGTATCAGAGTAAATGAAATAAAGCTCAAAGTGAAGTTGTTGTTTAAAATAGTGCGTTCCTGATGGCTTCCACAAAAAGATGCTGTAAGATGCTCTGGGGGAAAATGGGGTAAATGGAGTATTGTGATAGGGATACAAAAAGGGGACTAACTAGGTGAATAAAGAGAACCAGCTGGGGGAGAGGGGGATCAAGATAGGTAGGAGGGAGAGGAACATGTGAGAGTAGAGGATAATGGCACAGTGATGCAGAGTGTGCTTAGCCTAAAATATTCATTTTAAAATTAAAAACATAATAACTGACCCCAAAAAACAAACAAAAAATGCTCTGGGGGAAAGATGGTTATTGATGCATCATAAATTAAGTTTTTTTTGGAAATATTGCCCACTACACCCCTATGTTAGTGACTCATACTCTGTATCAGAATACTAAAGCCTCTGAAAAGTTCTGCAGCAGGAGCTTTTATAAAAAATTTTTAATGTTTCCACATAGAACAATTCCTTCCTTAACTTTGATTTTCTTGAGATATATTAACAGCTCATAGACCGAGCACTTCCTGAGCAGACTGATTTAAAGCACCAGAGTAATAGCCTATTTTTAGACTGTCAGGTAATATCTAGAATTGCACCACTAGGAAGAAGGGAAAGTTAACTCTCAAGTACCTCGCAGTCATAAAATAATTAGTGGAAGCTGGTTCTGTTTCTTTTGAAACACGTCTTGAATTGCCCCTAGCTACTAGAATTGACTGTTCGGTAACCAGGAAGGTTGAGACTGCCCTAAGCAGAGGCCTGGCTACCATCTATCTTCCCATAAGAAGCTTTTCACTCTTGACTATGGCTTTCTTTCACTAGTCCTCTTCAAACTGTTCCTAGGAGTGTTTCAGTGTTCACATAACCAGCCTCCTGTCCTCAAAGTCATACTGCTCCAGTCCAGATGGAATACCAGCAACAGGCCAATTTGTTCTCTTCAAGCAATATTTTGAGTCAAGTAGTTAATGAATTTTCTTACTGTTTCATCACTTTTGAGATCTAGATCTGGGTAGCTGCAGTGTCTCTTCATGGTCCCCTTGTGACTTCTGATGCTCCAGGCAACACCAATGCTAAAAAGATTGCTTGTTGCATGAAGACTGAGTGGTGACCCCCAAAATTTTTAGAGTGAAGCTCTAGTCCCGGTACCTCAGATGGGATCTTTATAAAAGTAATCAAGGGGTGAGGAAGTGGGTCAGCAGGTTAAACTCTTGCTGAATAAATGTAATGACCTGAGTCCACATTTCTAGAATTCATGTAAAGCTAAACTTGGTAACTCACATCCATAATCCCAACATTCCTTTAGCACGATGGGAAGTACAGACAAGAGAATTGATGGAAGGTTACTAGCCAGCTGTCATGGTGCATAGAGTGGCAAACAATGGAGCCACCCCTCCCCCAAGAGGCTAACCACAGTGCTTCTAGGAAAAATTCATGGTGGAATGTTCAGATTGAGAAAGATTCAGTTTAGAATTATGAAATAAGCTACAAATTTAAAACTCCGTTTAAACAGTCCTGGATCTGAATGAGAAAGTCTGGTTTCTGTAACTTAGTTTTCTGTTTTAGAAGATACATTACAGTTGTGAGGTGATGTTTCCATTCAGTGCCGCCGCTCTTCAGAACCTTACTCCCTCTTGTTTTTGCCTATGATTGAGAACTCTGATATAAACCTTCTATGGAATAAAATAATGGTGTATTTTTACCAAACACTCACCAAAGCAAGGGAAGGTCTCAGAACTTTAATAAGCCAGTGTGATCTGGTCGGTAGTGTTTAATTTTGTCTGGATTTGATTACGTAGAAGTAGAAATTTTACAACATACAAACCACAGGTTATTGAGCGTAAGTGGTCACTTGGCAGTTTTGTCTTTAGAGACACTTTGCTTCCCTAAGCCTTGACCTAAAGGCTTTTAACGTGGGTGCCTGTCTGTGTCACGGGAAGTCTAGGCTAACTTAAAACCTCACTGAGTCTCCCTTTCCTTCACCTTTTTTTTTTCCTTTGGTTTTAGACCAATCTTAAGGCTGTTTGTTAGGTTTAAAATCATAAAGTGACACATCAAAGCAGTCCAGACTGGTAAGGACATTAATAGCTTCACTTGAATTAAACCAGCTCTAGATAGGAAAAAAAAAAAAAACCCAATCTGAGTCTCCTCATTTGCTTTCCCAGTGGGGTAGCCACCCCATACGTAGAACAAGTAGGGGTGCCTTGCTTAAATAAAACTATCATTTAATATATAATTGTGTGGAGGGTGTATGGATAGAGCTGTATTTCTGTCACACTGTGGCGGTACCTTCTGCTTAAATACTAAATAGCTTGTTATTTAAATATTGGACAAAGTGGCTGGCTTCAAAAATAGTCATTAATAAACTTAACTTTATGTAAAAAAAAAAAAAAAGAAAGAAAGAAAGTAATCATGTTAAAATGAGGTCCTAAGTGCCCCCTTATATAAAGGAGAAATTGCAGTATAGATAAGCAGGCATCTCGGGAGTCACATGAATAGGAATATTGCTGTCTTGAAACAAAGGAGAGGAAGTATAGGCCTCAGAAGAAACCAACAGTACCAATACCGTGACTTTGGGCTTAAAGTGCCTGGGGCTCAGAAACCTTTCTGTTGTGTAAGCCACTTAGTTTGTAGTAGTTTGTAACAGTAATTGTAGAAAATCAACATATTTCCACATTTTATTTGGAAAAAAAATCTTAGAATTTGTACTTCTAGTTCTCACAATTGAATTATGAACCCCTGCTTAAGTCACTCAGAAGAAAGAAAAAGGTTGGCTTAAACAAATCCATACTCAGAATTAGAAAGGGTCATTTTCCCTTCGTGCATGCCCCCCAACACACACACACACACACACACACACACACACACACACACACACAGTTAAATCATAAAAAAAAATCTATAATCCCGGATATGTCCATAAGATGTAGGAAGAATGCTATCACATTCAGAGGTTACAGATACTGAGACACAAGGACTTCAACGGTGTTCCATGATGGAAGAAAAAAAATCTCGATTTTGACAATTCTCAAAGAAAAAAGGAGGAGGAGGGGAAGCAGCAGCAGCAGCTGGGAAAAGAAACAACCAGAGAAAGAGAAACAACAGCCAAGGAAGAGAAGTGAGGTGTCAAGCAACGCGGAGAGCACGGGTGGGATGAGGAAGGAGAAGACGTGAGGTGCAGCAGTTCAGGAACCAGCAGGGCTTGGTGAAGGACAGTTTTAGTGGTGAAGCAATGGAAATGAAGTGTATGCTCCTGTAGGTTGACGTGCAAATAGAAGATAAAGAACTAAAGTTGTGTTGTCAAGAGTCACCCTCCCCCCCCTCCAAGTCTCGAGTCCCCCTGAAGGAAGAGTGCACAGGTGGAAGGCAGATGCTGAAAGAGGACGCTGCATTCAGAAAGGTGTTGGCATGGCTGCCTCTGTCACTGCTACCTCTTTAAGTGGAAGCCATGCTACAAAATGTGCAGGATAAAGAAAGAGACTCTGGAAGAGGGTCGTGGAAAAGGTATTTGAAATCTCCTTCCCCAACGTGCTGTTGATTCATACCAATCAAGCAGAGCTCTCTCCCATTCCTTTTGTTTCCTGCTTTGTGAAAGGAGCAAGTTTGTACATTGGCAGTAGCCTTTTCCCATTTGCTACCTTAGTCTACTTCAGGAAGAGTGCATACTCTGAGCAGTGCGTGCTGTATCTGCTGCTCTTCCTGTCAATTAGGAGCAAATTGGCTCATGCAAACACAGAGGCTTCTAGAGTTCTGCAGGCACCCCCCTTATTACCAGATCTTCTACACTTCACTGTGCTTTAGCTAAGTCTTTCACTGTTGATTTGAGCTCTATAACTGTGTGGTTGAACTATCACGTTAATCTATGTCTTCCAGTTTGGCCATTTTTTTTAGAAAAACAAAGTGATGGTTGATCCCTAACTATCATCCATCTTGACATATTTCTTAATTACTTTTAAAAAATAGTTCCTTGAGGTACTATTTAGTGGGCTCATTGTTGTCCTGACTGTTCACAGAGCCACAGAGGCTGGCTTGCCTCTGAGAACAATCCTCCACAAATACTAGCTTTTCCACAAAGTACAATAATTCTAGCACCAAAAAACACATCTCACACTGGCTTTTCCCAGTTCCTTAAAAAAACCTGATTATCATATTTGTGTCCTTTGTATTCTTGTCTTTCCTCCACTAATTAAGCACCAACCATGTTTGCAGTGTATATAGTTACTGCTATGCCTGCAATTAATGGTGATTGAATTAGTAATTCTTGCAAAAATTTGGAAAGTCAATTTATTTATCAATGTGGAACCTCCCTTCTACAATATTTATCACCATATGCATTTTCCAATACTTCAAACCTGAGTGGTGGTACTTGTCTTATTTATTGTCAGTCACACAATAAATGAAAGTTGGCTACGTGAATGGAAACAATGAATACATTAATGACTTAAGACTTGCTGAAGAAACTCAGCTGAACTTAAGAGTCTTCAGTGTCTTAACCATGGAATCATGAATGCATGTTCTTGCCAAGAACCCACTTCACTCAAACTAAGTCTCATGCTAGGTGCTTTTGCAGAATTCACATGTCTCTCCCTGAGCATTTCAAAGTTCTAGCCTCCTCTCTGGCTTCCCAGACAGCAGGCATTGAAAGCAATTGTGACAAATTGGAGACAATACAGATTCCTAAGCTGAGAGGTCTTTTAGGAACATGTAGTCATTCTAACCAAAACTCAATCAAAACTGCTCAAGGGCTAAGCCCAACATGTGAGGCACACCATTGTTCAAATGAGCATCGGTTGGAATTTCTCACAGATGGGGTCACCATGAATGATGGAGATTAAAATTTTTTAGAAATTATGTCTTCAACTATTTGGAAACTGGCCACCTGGCTGGGGTCTCAGGAAAGAAAAGTGAATGTATAACACTAAGAAAAACTGGAGCTCACCAATGTGGATGGCAATCCAGAGGAAAACAATAACACACAGTGTTCAGCTCCTGAAATCATGTCCTGTGTGCTGGGGAAACTTCTGCCTCTTTCCTTGAACTTGCAGGCTCTATAGTCCAGAGCTGGAAAAAGCTGATGAAAAAGATTCAGTGAGAGTTCTCACTGTAGCTTAAGGACTGCTCCACACTACATTGTATCAGCAACAATGTGCATGCATCATGCATCACATCTTTTGCCCATCTTCAGAGGAAGGAATATTTATTTCCCACATTACTTTCAAATCTCTTTTGTGACCAGTATTAACTAGAGACTAGGGGAAGAAGCCTATGGAAAATAATTTCTAGATAGATTACTATAAATAAATCTCTCCCAAATTTAGTTGCTTATAGGAAAATCACTGCATTTACTTTGTCTCACGGTGTGTAAGGTCAAAGATTTGAGGGATTTGGGGTGGATGCTTATTGTTTGAGATTTCTCTAGAAGTTGCTATAAAGCAGTGGATAGTTTTGGAAGAGCAAGAAGGCAGACTTGCTAGGGACTTCAGCTCAGGGCCCGGGTGGTCTTCCTGTGTGGCATACTCATGAGATGTGGGCTGTTAACACCCTAGCTGAAGGCTTCAAGAGGAAGTGTTCAGTGAGCAAAGCAGAAAGGCCCAGCCTTTTAAAAATGAGCCCCAGAAGTCAAGACAGCATCACTTCCATTTTGATGTATTGTTTTAAAAGTCAGAAAAGTCCACCCAGGTTCAGAGGGGGGGTGAATTAGAGCCAGCCTCTTCATTGTGGAAGAGCAGAAGGAAAGGCAATGGGTCACTTCTTTCTTTCCACAAGTGCAACCACAACATTCAAGATGAGACCAGCTCTTGAATTCTTCTACCTTCTTAGTTCTTGAAGCCAAAGAACAACAATAAACATGGATTTAATGATAATTTGGTATGTAGTTCTTGACATAATTGGGATAGATCTCAAAGTGTAGTCTCGATAATCCCCCCTATAAATATTTTGCCTAACATCGAGACAATTAATATTGAGAGAATGAATCAGAGAAAGAAATGAAGCCCACACAAAAAGCCATCACACAGTAATTACTGTTTGAGCCTCTTAGCGTTGGTTGACTCATCTGTGAAATGAAGGCACCGTATTCCAAATGACCTTACTTGATCTTTTGCATTATTTATTGAGTCTAAAATAAATATGATCATATCAAACCCTCTTTTGAAGATGCAGAACTGCTAGCTATTTTCTTAGAACACAGCAGAGCAAACTGTTGTCTTATAAAAATGATAGATATGGTTGCTTTTCCCCAGATTGGATGCTTGTATGAAAGAAGTAAGGAGCAATATTAAGACACATAACTCTGAACTCTCCCAATTTTTTGATTTTCAGACATGTACAGTGCTTTTTATCTAAAGCAAAGTAATACATGACTCAAAGATAAACCAATTTCAAGAAATGGAGATGGATTAATAAAATATTTACTATTCAAAAGAGAAAAGAAAGCTGTGATAATTCTCTACATTTCTCTTCATTATAGTCCTCCAGAATGTTTGTGCATATGGATCACAAATGAATCCTGGGAAGAACCTAGCAGAAGGTTTTGATTAAATGGTATGTTGAATAAACAATTCTGAGACATTTTAATGAGGTCAGATAAAAGGCTGTGCTGAAAAGAAATATTAAAAATTTTACTTTGGGGCCTCTATCCTTAAACGAATTCCTGCAGATCTGAACTCTGTGTCTCCTCACTGTGCCATTATCTGAAGTCATCTTCTTGTTGATTTTACTGCCTTGGGTGACCCATGATTCCTTAGCACAGAGAATTCCATTGCAAGATTTCTGAAAATTATTGAGATTGTATTGATGAAATATAAAAAAACAAACAAACAAAAACTTTTATAGTATTTTTATTTTATAATTAACTTAATTTCACATAGCAGCCATGGATCCCCCAGTCCTCCTTCCTCCCACCCCCCAGCCTTTCCCCCCAATCCACCCCCCATTCCCACTTCCTCCAAGGCAAGGTTTCCCCTGGGAGTCAGCCCAGCCTGGTAGACCCAGCTAAGGCAGGTCCAGTCCCCTCCTCCCTACACCAAGGCTGAGCAAAGTATCTCAGCACAGGCCCCAGGTTCCAAAAGGCTAGCCCATGCACCAAGAACAGGTCCTGGCTCCACTGCCTGGGGGCCTCCCAAACAGTTCAAGCTAATCAACTGTCTCACTTATTCAGAGAACCTGGTCCAATTCCAGGGGGGTTCCTCTGCCATTGGTTCACAGTTCATGCATTTCCACTAGTTTGGCTATTTGTCCCTGTGCTTTTTCCAATCATGGTCTCAATATCTCTTGCTCATACAATCCCTCCTCTCTCTTGCCGATTGAACTCCCAGAGCTCCACCTGGAGCTCTG
Organism: Peromyscus melanophrys; assembly: GCA_902168415.1. Lineage (NCBI taxonomy): Eukaryota > Metazoa > Chordata > Mammalia > Rodentia > Cricetidae > Peromyscus > Peromyscus melanophrys. The sequence continues at coordinate 7,720 of CABHPR010156417.1, read as the reverse complement.
CCATGGATCTCTGCGTGCACTTCCATCAGACACTGGATGAGAGTTCTATCATGACAGCCAGGGTGTTCGGCCATCTGATCACCAGAGCAGGTCAGCTCAGCACTCTCTCGACCATTGCCAGTAATCTACAGTGGAGGTATCTTTTCCACTCTTGGGCATATACCCAAGGAATGCTCAATCATACCACAGGGACACATGCTCAACTATGTTCATAGCAGCATTATTTTCAAAAGCCAGAACCTGGAAACAACCTAGATGCCCTTCAACTGAAGAATGGATAAACAAAATGTGGTACATATACACAATGGAGTACTACTCAGCAGAGAAAAATAATGACATCATGAGGTTTGCAAGCAAATGGATGAAACTAGAAAAAATCATCCTGAGTGAGGTAACCCAGACTGAGGACAATGTACTGAGACTTATGTACTCACTCATAAGTGGATACTAGATGTAAAGCAAAGGATAACCAGACTGCAACTCACAACTCCAGGGAGGCTACCTAGTAAAGAGGACCCTAAGAATGACACAGGGATCGCCCAATGACAAAGAAATAGATGAGATCTACATGAGCAAACTGGGGGTAGGGGGTAATGGAGGGCAAGGGTTGGGGGAAAGAGAGCTTAGGGGAGAGGGAGGTCCCGGCTGGATCAGGAGCAGAGTGGGAGATACCATGATGAATGAAGACCCCAGGGGAATAGGAAGAAGCAGAGTGCTTGAGAGGTCCCCAGAAATCCACAAAAACTTTTTTATTACATTTAATCCTTTTAATTGCATTTAGTCTTTTCTTTATATAGCTTTCAAAAATAAAGTTAAATAATATGCCTATACCTCTTTATGACATACTAATCAAAATACTACTTTTTGTTCATGATGTTACCTAGTAGTACAGAGACATGTGAATTACAAAAGTCAACTCAGGATTTTTGGTACACAAATTAAATACTATGTAAGTGAAATGTACTGACCAAATTAATATGATCAACATTCAACATTTCTGAGTTTGACCTTGCTAGAATTATCTTGGAAATGGAATATAGCATGTTGGAGGAAGGACTTTTGTCTCTGTAAATTATAGAAAGAAAAGGAAAGAGAGTCAGAAGCAGCCAGACAAAATAATACAGTCAGTATGGTAAGCTCTGGGAATCGTGGGCCTAAAAGGTAGAGTTTTTGGAATTGATGTAAAGGTCTAGGGTTAAACTATGGAAATAGGCAATCTGAGTGGAATGAGGTCCAGGTACTTAAAAAAGAAAGATGTTGAGACACTGGCATATATTCTCCACAAAGTGGAGAGAAAGGGGAATTGTCAAATTAGCTATTGACTTAGGGTGGGGCTCAATACAAGACCATAAGCTGCTTGGGACAATGAGGGGCTAAGTATAGAATAGCTAGAAGAAACGGGTCTCAAGAGACAAGGATTTTTTGCCACAGGGCTGGAGACAGAATGGATTAAAATGTCAGAAGAATATTGAAATAGACCACATTCTTCCTCTAAGATCTTTGCTTTTCAGGGAAATCTAATACTATGTAAAGGGAGCAAGATTCAGTAAAGGCAACAGGGTTCAATGAACATGCATGGAAAAGATGAGAATTCAAATGAATGTTTGCCATAAGAAGGGTGGAGCAATGTCTGACAGAGAGAGGTTATTGCAGATACATAGACAGAAAGCAGAAGCCATGTGGGAATGTTATTATCACTTACCAAAAAACATGATATGTGGATACTTCCATAAAGAAAATTATCTATTTGACCAAATTGTCTTGGCAAATGGAACTAATTAAGTTTGCTAGCTAATTGAGCTAAATTAAATATAAAATATCAGATTCATCATCTATTTATATGCATATCTTCTTATATAGCAATAATACCCAACTTTACTTTTAAATTGTGTTTGCTAAGCTGTATCATCTTGATTGCAAGCTTCTGTGAAGGACTGCGAGGCTCTTCAGTGTGACCATCATTGATTTGTGTGAACCTCAGATGGACCAAACCAAGGTAAAACCATCTGAGAGGCTGACCCCATCTTTTCTCTATTTTCATTTTCTTCTATTAAAAAATAATATCTACTCTAATGCAAGACTCCTGCAGATCTGTCAGTGTGACCCAGAATGCCAACAGACAAAGCTAGGGACATCCAGGACATAATTTAGAAATGGCCCGTGTCTTTTCTCATTTAACCTGTGGAAACTTCATGCCTCATTTCAGGCTGGGATTCACCTATGAAGCTTCTGCTTCCACATCACAGCTCCTGCCAGCCTATGATGCTTCAAAAGCTTATCTCTTGCTAATCACATCTACCTTCCACCAACATGCGAGCCCTCTGCAACCTGAAAAGGCCACAGAGTGAAACTTGTGAGAGAATCAGAAAAGCATGTCTTAGGTTTCCAACAAAGCACCAGACAACCATTGTTATCCAATGCAGAAATGATACTCTAAAAATGCCTCATTTTCATTTGTGTATCTGCCACATGTAGACTGTATGTACAGTGTATGTGTGTACATGTGCATGAGAGTACATGGGGAGATAAAAGAACTTTGTCTCCTATCACTTTCCACCTCATTTTTTAGGACATGGTCTCCCATGGAACCAGAAGTCACTGTTTAGTTAGATTCTCTAGCCAGGAAACTCTGAGGATCTGCTGTCTGGTTCTTCCTCCCGCTGACCCCAGCCCTAGCACTAGTGTTACAGATACATTGCTGGACACGTGGCCTACACATGGGTGATGGAGATCCGAACTCAAATCCTTCTGCTTTTGCTTCCGGTATCTCCACAGCCCAGAGCTACTTTGTAAACCTAGGATTACTTGGATTCAGTGCAAACATGCCATTCATTCTAACAGGAGTTCATTGTGGTGGAAACTGTGAGATGACTTCATCTCTGTCATGGATTACCAGTCAAAACTAGGAAAGGCACTTGTTATCTGTCCCACAGAAAAGACAAAACTCAACAAACCATGGGCTTACTTATGGTAAGCCACTGTCCCCACCTGAGCTCCAGAAGATGACGAGGATTGAGCAGACAGTCCATGTGAAGTTTGTTGGTCTGTTTTTGGCTTCTCTAAATGTTCTAAGAGAAAAAGATGCCTTGAAGAAATTACTTATGTTTTGTGCTATTCAAATCTCTAAATTTGTCAATTGACCTTGTTCTTTTCATTTTTTGTCCTCGGTGTATATCTCCAGCAAGAGGAGTGTCTAATTCTTGTCTGTACCTGTAGCTCTGGAGAGTCATTCTGTTCTGTGTTCCAGTCAGCCACATAGCTGGAAACTAAAATATAATTGCTTTAATTTACTTGTTTTCTGTTTTGCATCAAAGCGCGTGAAACACGACAATAGAGTCTTTGGCTCCTAGGATTACTATATCATACGGAACTCTTTCTTTCTGGTCACACTTAGTTGATGAGCCATATGGCACCGATGTATTGAGAAAAGTCTGAGCAAGCTTTTCCAAATACGAAATATTATTCAGATTTCCCTAATTTATGCAAATGAGGCCATTCATTTTCCTACCTAATCCTCTCTGGAGATGCTCCAACGTTTGAAATGAAAGAAATTCTTCTTTCACTGTATGTAATCCGAATTAATTGCTTTTGACAGCAAAGGGTGGGATGGTAGATACTGCAGAGGTTAACACTTTAATCATATCACCTCTGTAGCTAACTCAGCCATGCAGTTCTCTGGAGAGTGGCCAGGCCTGCGTGCCCTGCTGCCTCATGGCATCTGAAAAGCAGTAACTCACACGTATCAACTGCATCTTATGGAAAGTGAGCCTACTGCAGGAGAAGAAAAGTGGACCCAAACTGAGAAAGAAATAAAGTGGGAACACAAAACCTGTCTAACGTCTCTGAGGACAGACACCCTGATCTACCCTTTAGAACTGTCCAGTGGGATAAAGGTCATGTTCATGAGCATGACAGCAAGACCTTCTAGAAACTAGTCCAACTTTTCCCACTTCCGATGCACACTGCCTACAGCCCTGTTGGTTTTCTGTCACTTTGACACAAGCTAGACCCCATTTAGAAAAAAGGAACCTCAACTGAGAATACAGCCCCACCGGCATGGGCTGTAGACAAGCCTATGGTGCATTTTCTTGATTGATGATTGTTATGGGAGGGCCCAGAATACCGTTGGTGGTGTCACCCCTGGACTGGTAGTCCTGAGTGCTATCAGAAAGCAGGCTGGCTGTGGATCTCTGCATCTGCTTCCATCAGTTCCGGGAGAAAGGCTCTGTGATGACAGTTAGAGTAGTCACCAATCTGGGGGAGCGGGGAGGCAGCTTACCTTCTTGTAGGAGGGAATGAGGGATGGGTTGGGAGGGGGAGGCTGGGGGGGCAGGAGGAGGGAAGAGGGGGGATCTTTAGTATGTAAAATATATAAAAAAGTATTCTTAATAAAAATACACAGGAAAAAAGAAAGAAAGAAAGAAAGAAAGAAAGAAAGAAAGAAAGAAAGAAAGAAAGAAAGAAAGAAAGAAAGAAAGAAAGAAAGAAAGAAAGAAAGAAAGAAGGAAGGAAGGAAGGAAGGAAGGAAGGAAGGAAGGAAGGAAGGAA
>CABHPR010156416.1:22186-39519 GCA_902168415.1 Peromyscus melanophrys | reverse complement strand
GTGTGTGTGTGTGTGTGTGTGTGTGTGTGTGTGTGTGTGTGTTTCATTTGCTATAGCACAGGACTGAAGGTCAGAGGACAACTTTATACAGTTAATTTACTTCTCCCACATTTATATGAGATCTAAGAATTCAACTCAGTTCTCCAGTCTTGGGCTGAAAGCACCTTTACCTACTACAACATCTCACAGACGCAACTATATAATTTTTCCTTTATTATTGAGATATGATACTTACATGTCTGTCATAAAGCTTACTATTTAAATGCATTTTCTATTATAATAAAAATAAGAGTAATCATGAAATTTTAGAAGTGTTAACTTGCATGCAAAGACTTTTTAAATTGATGACCAAGATTGTTTGCTCTGTGAAGTGTCACTTTTGACTAAGAACTAAGCTTCTTTCCAATCGCCACAACCATCTTTTCTTACATTAATATAGTTGCATTAGATGTGATCTTGGTTTATGCTGACACCTAAGAGTTTCTATGTTCTTCTGTATTCTGATTCATTAAATGTTTATTCAGTCTTTGGTTTCCTGAAATTTGTATCATATACAATGCTTGTCATTGAAGATCTGATGTAATTTGTGACAGATGGGATTTAGGCTTTTCTTATATACCAGAAAATACATGCAATCTATCACTAGATCTAGTTGCTAAAGTGCCTCTAGAATGGGAAGGAAGGGGACAGTTCCAAAACATTTATCATTAATCATGAAAAGGAATGCAATTGCAAAAATATTCATGACTTAGGTCATTCTTAACCCATGCCTGTCTATTTATTTTATAGTTCTTAAAAGGCCTTGAAATATGGTATTTTTGTTTCATTCCAGTATAATCTTCTTCAGTTATTCTCACTAGTATGTGATCTATGGCTTCAAGAATCTTTTGTAAACCATTTCTTTTTTTTTCCCTGAGACATATGCTTTGCTCTTCCAGCCCTTCTCATCTATTGACATTTCAAACAATATCAACCACTCATTTTTTTTTAATCCTCAATTCAGAATTCTTCTTTCCTATTTTACTGTATTTAAACATGAAACATGGCAGATCTAGAGTGTTGTCATCAGGATATTACAAATCTTACACAGTTTGGTAATACAATTTTGAAAGAAAAATTTACAAAACATCAAATATAAAATGTTACCAAACAAATCAGAAAAAAGATTTAAAAATCAGTTGCAAAACAATTATTTTTTCATAAAACAAAAAATTACAAACATAGATTTTATATAGATAAAAGTTAAGAAAAATGACATTATGACATTGTTAACTAATTCTTGTTATCCTCTGTTGTAATATTTCTCATATAATGTATGTTGTAAAATCACATTGAAAGCCTTTGGTTCTTTTTAATATAATAAATACATCTTCATTACAAAAACTCTTTTTTCCAATACATTTACAAAAGTGAGGATCAAAACATACATATCTTAATCCTATATTAAATACCTTCAACTTTCTCCTAGGAGTGACATTAACAATTTTGCAACCATTTCAATACCATTTACCATCAGGAAAATGTGGGCCAGGCAGTTGATCATTTAAAGACAGAGGCTGTTATCAAATTGTGTTTAATATATTCTACTTTCTCACTGACAAAGCCATAGGAATGAAGCATTCCATGGTAAGGCTGGTCTCATTGACTTTTAAAGTGATGTTAAGTAAAGGATTCTGTATCAAGCTTCATGAAATTAGTTTTCAGAATAGTGTTAACACTGTAGAATATCGGTTCCTGGGGAGAAAAAATACTGATGAGAAAAGGTGAATAAGAGCTTTAGAATTCTCATCCTTGGGCTGATATCTTATAAACAGTCAAGTATTTAAAGTATGTCAAGTTAATGAAGTAAATGCCTGGAGTATAAATCATGCCAGTCATTTGATTTATTCTCATCTTCTAGTCATTTGTTGTTCCAAACCCAGTGTTGTACATAGAAAGAGAATACAGATTAAATGCCTGAATCATTTAAATAAAGCAGAGTTAATTTTTGCTTTGTGATGAATATACATTTACCTACATTTTAGTAGATTGCCTAGTCATGCAATCTACTTAATGTATGCAGTTATTTTTGAAAGCAAATATGAGCTGCTACACAAATAAGTCTTATGAAGCATATAGATAGATAATCAGAAGGTAGACTGATAAATACATGATAGGTATGTAATAAATGACATATAGATCAACACTAAGGATTTCACAGGGAGTATTTGTTTATAGTTAATAGAAGAAAGCCTTTGTATCAAACTACAATTCTTTTCCAAATCTTTTTATATTCTACCTCTATTACTGACATAAAAGGAATATATATTAAATATTGTAAAGTATAGAAGTTAATTACAATTTTAACACTTGGTGTGAGAAAGTTGTAGTCACAAAACTGATATGTTAAAGTCTTAGAAATCAGAAATCCAAATGCTCTACAGGAGCACCATTGTGAAGGAAGAGTTTCCTTCCTCCTGGGCCTCCTGAAAGTATAGTCTTCTTCCTTTTGTCTGGCTCCTTAAGCTTAACTTCGTCACATCTTATTGGTCAATACCACTTTTGAGGTAGCCAGGAACACATGAGTCCTAAAATATTTATATTGTGAAGAACTTCTCCTACATCTCTGCATTCGGATTCCAGCTAGTGAACTGCCTCATCTAAGATAGTCTCAATCTTTGTATCAAAATATTTTACTTATTTATATATGCAGAGTAATTTGCTATATGACTTGGAAAATTTATAGGCATCACTTCTTGAATGGAGATCTGTGGTGGTATTGTGTTCCCCAAAATATTGTGTACCTTAATAAACTTATCTGGGGTCAGAGAACAGGACAGCCACAATATGAAACAGAGGTTAGGCAGTGGTAGCATACGCCTTTAATCCTAGCATTCCAGAGACAGAAATCCCTCTGGATCTCTGTGAGTTCAAGGCCACATTGGAAACGGCCAGGCGTGGTGACCCACACCTTTAATCCCAGGGAGTGGTGGTAGAAAGCAGAAAGATATTTAAGGCGTGAGGACCAGAAACTAGAGGCTTTTGCCCTGGAGAGGCATTTGGCCTGGAGAAGCATTTGGCCTGGTTAAGCTTTCAGGCTTCTAGCAGCAGTTCAGCTGAGACCCATTCTGGATGAGGGCTCGGGGCATCCAGTCTGAGGAAACAAGACCAGCTGAGGATTCAGCGAGGTGAGATAGCTGTGGCTTATTGTGTCTCTCTGACCTTCCAGTGTTCACCCCAATAACTGGCCTCAGGTTTGATTTTATTAATAAGAACTTTTAAGATTCATGCTACAGAGATCCTTTCTATAATGATCTTGTAAAGGATATGCTGCAACAGAAACATTCAAGTCGTTTCCCTGAAAAGCTATCAAAGAAAATACATTCAAACTTCCCAAGAAAATTAATTTGATTAAAGAATGTTTTCAATTAAATGTAGCAAATATCTTTAGTTTGCATTGAATTAGGATCACATTAGGGTTAGTTTTGCTGTATGTATTAAATGTTGATTTCTGATACCACAGAATTATGTTAGTACAAAATAATTTATCATTTTACTATTGATATTCTTTCAACTAAATTATATTGTATTTATATTGTGTTTCATGTATGTTCTAGTTTCTTTAGTTTATAACTGCAGTTTGTTCCCTCCTGCTTGAATTCTCACTTAATTTTCATTTGAAGCTAGACTTTGTTTATGACTAAAATTTTATTATATTATATCTATTGGTTAATTAGTAATCATTTTGTCTGATTGGCCAATCTTGTCAACAGAAAGAATATAATTTTATATTTGTAATACAAATAACTTATAAAGAATAAAAGCAAATAAAATGTGTTCAGTCACATATTAACAAGTGAATAATTAGAAATGATTGCCATTTAATTAGTGTGAAAAATATAGATGAAATACTTGCTTTTAGAAGATTGAGGACCTAAATATAAATTCTGCACTTATAAAGTTTTTGTTCATTTCCCTGCTTTTAATATTAAGGCCAGTCACAGCAGGGATTTTATGTTGGCACTTTAGTCTCTCCAGGTGATCATAAATGCAGTAGTTTTATGGAAAGGCAGTTGGCTCTGTATGCCTGGGAGTCACTCTGGGAGATTTTGCCCAGGGGTTTATTATGCTAAAAGTCTTGAGCAGTCATTTTCCTGACAGCTATTAGATTCTCCAGTGCTTTGCAATAAGTGACTCTGGGCTGATTCTCTTTGTTCTCAAAGTATCATCAATTCTAAAGGAATCCATTATAACTAGATGACACTCATGCTATTTAAATATCTGCTGACAGTCAAAAGAACAATTTCTATTTCTATCATGCCATTTTCATTCATTCAATCTTGGCTGAGGCTTCCTTGAGATTCCTAGGGAAAAATATTTCAGACTTTCATCTTAGTATTTTTCCTATAGGAAAAGTAAGAAAAGCATTTTTTTAATTACATAAATTAAACATAACAGTCAAGATGTCACATAAGAATAAACATGGAGTATTAAAATGTTAATATTTGCGTTTAAAATTTGGTCATAAACAATGAACTTTGTTGGTTACCAATAAAGCCATCTTTGCTGTTACTCTATTCTTTTTCATCTGTCTAGTTATCTGGTGATGAAGACATTACTGGTGTCAAAAATAAAGATATGTCCCCAGTGTCTCTTGGAAGATTGATGATCAAATTCTACTTTACTTGGAAAGACAAAAAGATATGAAAATGGAAAGCTGTTTGAATCATATCTGGATATTGTGCAGTGTGTTTGAAGAGACTCTTTAATGAATGGAAATGTTTTAGAAAAGCTTAACTAGGTTTTTCTACCACTGAATGTATGTTGACTGGCATGCACATACAAACATGCCAATTACATTGTCATGTTACCTTTTAGAAAGAAGCAATGCTCATTCCTATTTAGTCAGATGAATTCATTCAAATAATACATAGTAACAAAACATAGACTCATGTGGGTACCACATTTATCCCTAAAAACTTCCTTGTTTTATTAGCAATTCAGCACTCTATAACCTTTATTGTCCAAATAATCCCCCCAATGCATTAAACGCCAAGAAATTTGTACTTAGCACATTTATTTATTGTTGAACTTTCTTTGTATGTATATATGTGTGTGAGTGAATATGTGTGTGAGTGTGTGTGTATGCACATGTGTGCCACATGTGTGTTAAAACACTTTTAGGCTAGAAGACTATGTTGGATACCCTGGAACTGATACTACAGGCCACCGTGAGATGTTCAACATGAGCCTAAGAACTGAATTTTGGTCGTCTAGAGGATCCATAGGTGTTCTTAACTTTACCGATATCTCTCCAGTCCCTATTTAATGCAAGCTAATGTTTTTTACTATGACTAAATTTGGACAATGTGATTATTCTATGGGAAAACTTCCCTGCACTCAGACAATATCCTATATTTGAATTCCAAATGGTGTCTAAAATTTCAGAATCTTTACAGACTGCTGATAGTGGCTGATACATAGCTCATAGGAAGATTAAACAAGATATTTAGGAAAATCAACATTTAGTTATAAAATCAGATACATGGTAAAGTTAAATTCCAAGTGACTTCAAGGAATTATGCAGACATATTTTTCTGTACTTTTTTCAGAATTCTAGAAGCACAGTAAGTTAGAATTTTACAACTGTATGTAACATTTTGTGCACATTTAATGAGAATACCAATGCTATGAATGCCATTCTACCTGGGACAAAGTTACCTTTGTTTACGGTTAATGCTACCACATTACAGAGGGAGAGCAGCGATTTAAATGCCAAGCCCCAGATCTGTAATGAGCACCTTTTACATGACCTAAGAATTGGCAGTAATTTTTCAGTACCCTCACTTCCTCTCTGGTCATGCTACATGCATTTACGTCTTGAAAGGTTTTATTTCTATTGATTTATTTGTATTTCTGGAACAATGGCAACAAACATACTATTCAAATATTTTCTTTTAGGGTAACGGATCACTCTCTGTGGCCATTTGAATGAACTTGTTCCCCAGAGACTCATATTCGAATACTTGTTGAAATGGTTAGAAAGGTTTAGGAAGTATGGCTTTGTTGGAGGAGGAGGTGTGTCACTTCTGAGGTTTCAAAAGTCTGCATTCTTCGCAGTTAGCCGCCCTCTCTCTCTTTCTCTCTCATGAGACTAATACGTTTTCACTAGGATTGATTATAGGAGGATTAGTGAGACAATATTTATATAGTGTGAGAACCTTACCAATGGTTAAATGCACGTACTGATAAGAATGTCATCCTTATCTCCAAGAACTCTTAACTACCTATAGCTCCCCTGGAAATGGGGGGCATTGTGAAGTGTGAAGTTCTGAATCTCTATGACTAGATGGCCATAGATCCAACCTCATGACAATCTTATGCAGGCAATCACAGCACTGTAAACTCAAGTGTGCAATGACTATGCCATACCAGTAGGCAGAAGTTTTTGTCCCACCAGCAGCTCCCAAATAACAATGATGAGGCTTATATTAATTATAAGTTCTTGGCCAATGGCTCACACTTGTTACTGGCTAACTTTTACATTTAAATTTACCCATATTTCTTACGTATGTTTTGTCACATGACTGGGTAACTTTTCTCAGTGTGGCATGCCCATTTTATGTCTCTCTGTGTCGGGTGGCAACTTCTCAGACTCTGCCCTTCTTCCTTCCAGCATTCTCAATTTACCTGTCCTGCCTAACCTTATCCTGTTCAGCTATTGGCCAGTCAGCATTTTTATTAAACTAACCACAGTGACATATATTCACACAGCTTAGAGGAATATTCCACAGTACCCAGAAGATGTCATTCTATAACACCCTATTGTTTGTTGTGGTTCTTAGATTCTCCCCTCTTCTAGGATGTACTGTGAGCCTTATAGAGTGGTATAGGTGTGATATTAATGACTGAGCATTCAATAGCTTCTTATTCTCATCACCTTGGTCACTTATGAATCCTTGTAATTACTATTATCTCTCTAAGAACTGGAAGCAATCCTAATCAATGGGCATATAAATAAATATTTTAAATTTTTTTTCATGCACACAGTGTTCATTTTGCAAGGGAACACAATAGCTCACCCACTAAAGCCTAAGACCTGCCCTACCACAGGCTTTTCAAAAGTTCCATAGTCCATGATATGAGTTCTTTCCTGTGACTCAATCTTCAGATCCAATCAGGGAGCTGCTGGTTATCTCCATAACCTAATAGCCACTATTACACCAGCAAGTACACTGTGTCTGGCCAGTCAGTAGGGTTGCACATGGGGACCAAGGCTGAGTAAGACTGTTGGTGTCAAAACTCTTCTAGCAATGGCAATAGTACTCTAAGGTTAGCCACCAGGGAGGAAACTTCCAGCCCAGTCCTGTTTGAATACTTTATATCCTGTAACAGAATGTGTGGTGTTCTCATCAAGAATTCTTTCAAAGTCTTATTTTATACAAAAATATGCATTCTTTTTTGCTTTTAATTTTTTTCCAAATATATAATTATAACAGCAAATTGTTTAAATATATCTTTAAGTCTACATTTATAGATATATGAAAAGCATTTTCTCCTAAAACTATAATATATGATACCTTGAAATAAGATAGACTTTTTTGGCATTTCTAATTATAACATATGCTAAATTCCCTTTAAATCTTTTCTTCTCTATTCTGTATGTATGTTTTAATTAGGTTATTTATGAATGTTTTATTCTTTTGACAAGTGAAGTACACATTGAAAATTTCCAAGTGCATTTATTTATTCATTTTATTTAATGGTCAGAACCCAGGAGATCATACATCTTATCACTTAGCACATTCTAAGACACATTGTTCTTTATTCCAAGTGTTATGTTACAAAATAAGTAATTTGAATCTATTTGGGGAAGAAATAATTGACTCTTATTTTCTGTTTATTTTCTATTCCAATTCACAAAATAATAAAATAGAAACTTTACTTGATATTGTAAATAAAAATGTTAATATTCTTAATTCAGACAGTTATACCTCCATCTTTGGTTGCTAAAAAAATGTATTCCTTGTTCTAGGAGAAGTTATAAAGAAAAATCTTTTGTATTAAGCACATCTATTAAAGTATAGGGTAGGATTAATTTTTTTGGCAAACAGAACATTTGAACATTTTAGAGTGAAAGAAATATCTGAAAGCCTGATTTAAGGTATTAATGTAAGATATGCTTTCTAGTTCAGATATACAATTACAAGCAGAGTTCTATTATCACCTGATAGTCAATTATTTCTCATGGGTGGCAAGGCATACATATGGGAAAATTTGTGATAGTAACTTTGTGTAGAATTTTACTCATTAAATCTTGACTAGGTATCCTGTGAATTTAAAGGTCTTCTCACTAAAGTACCTCTTGGGACTAATCCAACATGTTGGAAGGGGGAAGCTCCTGATATGGACAGAATAAAATGCACTTTATAAAAAGAATATATTGCTGTTAATCTAATTATGCCAGTTACTGGCATGTTTTAGAAATTATATGGTTAGTAGGCTGTTCTGAAGGATCATGAAATAGACATAAGAAGATTCTCTACAGCAGTTATTGACTCTCCTGAGCAAGACTGTGTGAGAAATAATCATTTCTCATGGTAGCAGCACAAGAGTCAGTACATTTTGTAAATGTCTTGCTCATGGGCATTTGTGTTAAAGGATTGCTAGACTGTGGTCAGGACAAAGGGGTCGCTTCTTACGTATCTCTACAGGCAGGGGTTCCATGAAACACATAACTTCACAATTACTAATCAGAACATGCATTTTAGTTTAAATGTTGGACACTCCTGAAGAATGTTGTGCAACCTTTAGGAGGTGGATCCTCACTGGAGGAAGTCGGACTCTGTGGTAGACCCTCAGGTCTTGTAGCCGGGTTACACTTTGCATTTTCATTCTCCTTTGTAGATGAGAATACGGTATAACTAGCTGCCACATGCTTCTGCTGCCACACCTTCCTCATGAGAATGGACTGCATCTCCTCAAATGGCAAGCAGAAGTGATCCTTCCTCTATGATGATGCTTCTTGTTTGCTGCATTGTCTCACCCATGTGAAGTGTAACCAATTCCTGAAAAATGATAGTCTTTCTTTTTCCCTCAAGACGCCTTGGCATTGAGCCCTCCATACCATAACAGAAGTGAGCAAACTATAAAGATGAGAAAAAGACGATGGTAATGGAGGAAGGAGAAACAACAGTCCAACTTAATTCAACACATGTGTAAAAGGAATTCAAACTGATTACAGGAGAATACAACCAAAATATAAATTGCTAAGAAAAAAAAAACAGTGACACCAAATAAAAAAATAATTTTACTTTTGACATTGTACTTGTAGAGTTGTTATAAAGACAAATAACATAAAAATAGCCCATTATATTTGATCAAAATCCACATATTTACTCCAAGAATAACTCAATTTAAGAGACAAGACTGAGAATAAAGTATATACTTCCAGTTCACATAGGAGACATAGAAAAATGTGTTCAGAATGTAGAAAGAAACATCAAAATCCAGGAGAATTTAAAAATCCTTCAAAAATGTGCAAGTGTTATAAAAAGATAATCTACCAAAGAAGACATAAGATTCAAAATATGCACATTAAAAGGGATCATTGGGGGGATGAAAATCAAAACCACGATGACAGGCAGCTAGGCATCTATTAGAGTGGTCAACATAAAAAAGTCAATGGCTTATAGGTTCAGGGAACTGCTGGATAGATTATGGAGCAATGAGATGAACGGCTGATACTGCAAGTGAAATGGCCACCACAGAAAGTAGTTTGGCAAATTTTTATAAAGTGCAACACACACACACACACACTCACACACACACTTCATCTCAACAATAATGCTTCTAGATGAAGGCACACTGATAATCACTCCAACTACTCTCCACGAATTTGTATAGAATGATTTGTCACCATTGCCTCAAAATTAAAGAACAACAACAAAGACTGCACATGGGTAAGGCAAACAGCTAGATGAACAGTGCGGAACTCGTCACATAAAGCAATAAAGAGAAATGAACTAATGTTTTATTCAGGAACATAGATGGATCTTGACTGAATTATGCTACTGAAGAACTGAGTCAAAATATAAACTATTGGCTGAAATGTGAGCCATTATGGAATAGTAAAAAATACATATACATGGAAATCAAAACATAATGGTTTTGCCACAAACAGAAGCAGAGTTCTAACAGAAAGTAGCAAAAACCAGATATTTCGAGAGCTGAAATTACTCTATATCCTAGCTACTAGAGAAAACTACAATAATATATTCATGTGTTCACATTCAAGGCATGATTATGTCCTACATCTAAATGGATATGTCACTACAATTAAAGATTAACATTTTTACTCAAAGAAAAGGTGATGGAAATCTGTGATGTATGTATTTCCAATATTTAATATAACTTTAAAGAACAGTTAAATTCTAAAATAATAAAAATTATATCCATTGTTAATTTGTGCTTCCTGCAGGCCAGTGTTTTCTAATAAAATGCTTTAGGAACTGTGTAGTTACTCACACTTCAACATTTAACATCTCTTTTGCTACTTCTACAAATGGAATTTTGCTTTAATACATACACACTTGTAATATTTTCTTACTAAGGACAGTATTCTAATATTTGAATAATTTTACTTTTAATCCAAATACAATTGACACATTTTTCCTCTTGGTCCTCTCAACTAAGTCACAATACTTTCTTGTTGAAGAACTGTCTTCTAATCTCAAAACTCAGTAATAAATAAATTATACTCATTCCTTTCTCACAATTAGATGCTATGACTAAGATATCAAATCATTTTAAAATAGTGTTAATCCTAGGGGAGACATTTTGCATTGCTAAATGTGAAAGTTACGGAACTATAGTTATATACTTATTTGTTGCCATGATATAGATTTGCATACTGAAGTAAATAATACCAGATTGTAGAACAAAAAGCAATTGCATTATGTTGTTCATCTTCTAAATACTAATGAATGTCAACTTGTGCTCTAATGATCCCTCTAAGGGGAAGCCTATTGATCATGAAAAGGCTGAATTCAAGAAAAACAATCCCAAGGCAGCCATTCCATGTTAGTCATAAAGCAAATTATAATCAAACAGATGATGGTTTGTTCTTTTCACAGAACACAAAGCAGTAATATATTGAAGTTCATAAGAACTGATTTATTTTTAAGGAATTTCTGTTTATACATTGTTTAAAGAAGCTTAGATTCAGAAATATTTATCAGACTTATTTCTAATGGAGTAATTTTACAGAGGCATTTTCCTCACATAGGGGATATTTAAATACTATATGACTGATGATAATTTTGAAAATATAAGAATAATAATGAATATTCATTCATCAAAGTAATATTTCTTGATGTCTTTATTATAAACAGAACTTGTTGGTCTGAGTGTAATATCATAGCAGTCATAAATAGACAATTAAAAGTAAATCTGTCATCAGTAGAACACTTGCACAGCATTTGGAAGGCCCAGGGCTTTGTTCTCAAAATCATACAAACTAGATAAAATAATCTCATATCCAGACACATTATATTAACGCTGGTAAACAATAACTTCTCACATGAAATGGGAAACTCTAAGACTAGTGGAGATTTAGAAGAATGTGTTTATTATAGTAAAACAATAAATGGGAAAATTATTATCAATATCCATGGGGGGATTATATTTCAGTAAGCATTTGTAGATGTAATATGAATATGATACAATATGTAAGATTAGATTTGGATTTATATTAAGAATAAAAAAATCCTCACAACCAATAGATTCATTTAAAGATTAAATATTTGGCTAAAATAAGGATTTGACACATAAAAGACAATTAAGACAAATATTTGAGACCTTTTTTCTCAGCTCCAACACTGGAGGCAATTTCTTGTTCAGTACCAAAAGCCATATTTACCACGGGATCAACAAACAAGAAAGACACTCTTTCTCCAGGAAAACATTGGCCACACAAGTGTAGGAATCAGATAAGAGATATTTGCTCTCCTTCCTGTTCTCCATTTCCAATTCTCTAGTCTCATACCCATCCCTATAGCAGACCACCTGAAGGGACCCGCCTTTCCTCAGTTTCTCTGTTCCCTAGGGACTCCTTATATCTTTTGGCAGACCAAGCTTAACTCCTGTGGACCATCTCAGCCATACCTCCCGCACCTCCATCCCCATTACAGCCCATCCCTATTCCTTTATGCCAACTCTCATAACACCAGTGCCCACAACTGACAGGGATTCAGAAACATTCTCTACCAGGAAACCCACAGCAACCACATATCTCAAAGATCCAGAGAGGACAAAAGAATCCACGGAATGAAATACACACCCAATAATCGGAAGATATCAACACCTAGAGTTCCAATCGTTCCAAGCAACGATGCCTAGATCCAGGCATAAAAATACAACCAATATTAGCCAGGTCAAAATGTCTCTACTGGAGCCCAGCAATCTTATTAAGTAGGCCCTGAGAAATGCAATATAGCTAAAACACAGCACAAGGACTTCAATAAATATTTATTCTGAATATGTTCAAGGACCTCAAAAAGTATATGAAATTATCCATTAATGAAATCTTTGAAAACACAAACAGTGTAAAGGAATGAAAAAAAAATAAGGATATGGAAGTGGAAACAGAATCACTAAAGAAAACACAGGCTAAGATGAAACTGGAAATGATACTTAAGGAACTTGAACAGGAACCTCAAAGGACAAGCGTCACCAACAGTATACAGAACAAAAGAAAGAACTTCAGGCACTGAAGACAAGATAGAAAAGAATGGATACTTTGGTCAAAAGAAATGTGAAATCTAAAAAATCCAAGAACAAATCATGCAGCAAATGTGAGAAACTGAAAAAGATAAATTCTACAAATAATACGGACAGAGGAAGTAGAAGAAATCATTAAAGAAAACATCTCTCTTCCAAAGAAGTAGGTGCTTATCAAGGTACAAAAAATATATATAAAACAGCAAACATACTGGACCAAAAATGAAATTCTCCACAACACCTAATAATCAAAGCACTAAATATAAAGAAGAAAGAATAAATATTAAAAGCTGCAAAAAGAAAAAGGCTAAGTAATATATCAAGGCAGACCTATTATAATAACACCTGACCTTTAATGGAGTCGCTAAAAGCCAGAACATTCTGAAAATTGTTCTGCAAACTCTAAGAGACCATAGAAAGCTCAGACTAATACAGTCAGAAAAATTTCCAATTATAAGGATGGAGAAAGAAAGACATCCCACAATAAAAGAATAACAGTATCTATATACAAGTTTAACTCTATAGGAGGCATTAGAACAGCAGTTCTCAATTTTCTAAATGTTTTGACCATTTAATACAGTTCTTCATGTTATGGGGACCCCCAACCATAAAATTATGTCATTGCTACCTCATAACTGAAATTTTGCTATTGTTATGAATCACAATATAAATATCTTGTGTGCAGGATATCTGAATTGTGATCTCTGTGGGGGTCATGACTCACAGTTTGAGAATCATTGCATTAGAAGGAACCTTTCAAACTGAAGAAGTTAAACATACACAAATAAGCACAAGGAATAAGTAGCTGCAAATCAGTAAATCAAATCAAAAGAGGGGAGAAAATCTATCCCGCAACAACAAAATAATAGGAATAAACAAGCACTGCTCATTGGTAACTCTTAACATCAGTGGTCCAAATTTCTCAACAAAAAGGCAAAGAACAATGAAATGGATATGAAAAGAAGATTCATTCTTCTGCTGCGTCCAAGAAAAACACCGTAACATCAAGGATGTACATCACCTCAGAATAAAAGGATGGAAGAAGATATTCTAAGCAAAAGGACCTAAGAAGCAAGCTAGTGTAGGCATTTTTTTCTTTTTTTATTATTAAGAGATTTTCTATTCATTTTACATTCCAACTACAGATTCCCCTCTCCTCCCTCCTTCTGCCCTCCTAGCCTTCCCTCCCAACCCACCCCTCATTAGGCCCTCTGGATAGGCAAGACAGGTGTTTAGCTTGAACTGTTTAGGGTGCCCCAGGAAGTGGGGTCAGGACCCATCCCTGGTGCATGAGACGGCTTTTTGGCACACAGTGCCTATGGTGGGACCCCTTGCACAGCCTTGCTGCAAGGGGGAGGGGCTTGGTCCTGCCTTGACTGAATGTACCAGGCTCTGCTGACTCCCCAGGGGAGGCCTTACTGTCTTGTAGGAGGGAATATCGGGGGTTGTTAGTGGAGGAGGCCGGAGGGGTGGGAGGAGGGATACTGATTGGTATGTAAAATGGATAAACGATTTCTTAATAAAAAAAAATCCATTCCTTTCAGACGTTAGATTCGTTAGAATGGTGTTATGGGTACTTTGAGCTGCCAGGCAAGGATTCTGGAACCTGAACTTTGGTTTACCATTAGAGCAGTATGTGTTTTTAATTGCCGAGCCACCACTCCAGTGCCCTGACACTTTTTTTCCTTGACACTTTTATATAGTGAATTGCAGGAACATTTCAAAAGGCTTACGAGTCATAATTATTTTAATGAATTACAAAAATCTGAATAAAACTACAAAAAGTTCATTTTATTAATGATTTCCCATTATGGAGATTTTAACAGTTAACCGTGTATATTCAATAATGTGTTTTTGCAATATCGGGGATTTGAAATGAATATTTCTGTTCTGTATTTATAACAACATGAAACTAAAGAATTATTAGCTACTTGGTAGCAACATTTTATGATTAGATGGTGGAGAAGTAATCATACTTGACACCTTCAATTCTAATCATGAAAATAATAGTTAAAATTTTAAGAAGCATAGTTTACATTGATTATAAAATTATTCGTGCAATTTTCTACAGTTATGTTATAAAAAGAGGTAGTTACAAGATTTAATTGCTTAGGCATAACTTTACAAATAAACATAATTCAAAACATAAAATATGTTTGCAAAGTTATTTACAGTCACAAGATTAGCAGAGAATATTTTCTTGTAATTCTAAGGAGAATTGGTTAATAAGTGGATAATTAAGCTAACATATGGCCAGGGCTCTCCAGAGAACATTGCTTCCCCCCCCCCCCTACTTTTGTTTTCTTTCTTCATAACATCAGTCAGTGCTTAAGCACTTTCCTGTTAAATCTCTACTCTGTCACAAAGTATTCCGTGCCTCGAAAATGCTCATACACTATTGATAACACATAAGGGAAAATAGCATTCGCAGATGGCTGGGATAGACCTCTGCAAATTATTTTCTCAATCCTTCACTCTTCTTAGGCCGGAAATAGGACTGTGCCAGTTAGCACACCTGCACCAAGCCTGAGGACAAGGTTTTAATCTCCAGGGCACACATGGTGGAAGGAGAAGCCTGACTAGAACAAGTTGTCCTCTGAAATACAGAAACAGGCTGTGGCACATGCACCTACTCCCCCCAACACACAAAGGCATGAATACAAATCCATTAATTAATTGACGTAAGTTTAATTTAAAAATCCTCCTTAAATACTTTATTTTAAAATCTTGCCATCAAACTCATTCAACTTAGCTACCTTCCTCTCCTTAATACCAGTGACTCAGTAATAACATAATCCCACATCAGCCTTAGGTAAATTAATTCTTTTTCTCAGAAAACATTCATGCAACACTTATTGAATATCTTAATAATATAAAGAACATGGAATGATGCTATTCTAAACTGTGAGGGAGTTACTGGGTTTCTGGTCCAGTCTTAAAAGCAGAAAAATCCTTAGAAAGGAAGTGAAACAATAGAAAATAAGAAGTCATTGAGAAAGGACAATCTCTCGTATCGAGGACTGGACTTGATGCCGGTGCTCACTGCCACTGTCACTTTTTTGCCCACTTCCTTCTGAAAGTGTCATTTTTCTCTCCTTCATTCCCTGTTTCGGAGCCTTTTTTCTTCTTGTACGAGCAATATATAGATGGTTCTCTCAGGTTGGCAAATCACGTATCAGCCCTTCAAAGTAGTTACTATTGTGCTTAACTTTCTTATTTCTGCATTAAAACTCCCTCCTACTGCACCACCATCTAATGTTGGCAAGATTCTCATTATTTACATGGGATCAAACAGAATTTTAATGCTGAGTTGAAGTGATATATTTATCTACATCATAAAATTAACAGAAAAATAATTAAACCCAGAGGGGTTAGATGAAGTGATATGATGTTCCTGTGAGGAGGGGACTTTTAATACATTTGAGAAACTACAAAAATAAGAACATTAGTTATAGGTAATATAGTCAGTTGTTGACATTTGAGCTCCTCTGTGCCTTGGATATCTAATAAAATGATCAAGTAATTTTATGGTATTCATCATCTTCAGTCCACGACTAAAGATATGATTTATATGATAAAACTCTTTCCTAAGGAAAGATAAGATTGTATAAATCTAGAAGCTTAGTTCTGTTACTAAAAAACATGAAAAAATCCATTTTCAATATTAAAATATAATAAGTTGCTTTAATCTACTTTCAGTGAATTTCACAGTAACACTTTATATCATAGTTTAAAATGGTTTATGATAAGAAAAATATTTTCTTCAACATCACAATTGAAATAAATTTATTAAACATTCTTATAGTCTATATAAATTTTAACTATAATATGTGTTTTCGATAAAATAGTGTTTTCAACTAAAACAATTTAGTCTCAAGTTTTTTGAGGAGATTTTGTAAATGTAACCAAATTTGAAAATTGTATTTCATATATTATTTAAGCCTCATAATATTATTTAGCACTTTATACTATTTGTAGATTATTTCAAAAGAAATATAAATGTAGGGATGCATCACAGATTTATTAAGAACAATGAGAAATAACTCCTGACTGAAATTACAAATGTCTCCAAGGGAGGGGCCAGCACACAAACAATAAATAAATACTTTGAAAATTAAATATATTCTATTTATGTCATTGAAGTCATTGAATACATTCAATACTTACTATGTGTAATTTAAAGCGTGCCCCTTTCTCTCTTGTCATCTCATCTAATATAGTAGTAAGATGAAAGTTTCATTAAGTAGACCAAGATATCATATTGTTGATGCATTTAATGTGTAAAGCAGAAAATGTGTTTCCATGACCAAACATCCATGCCTGCTAGACAAATCCTCCCAACTCTAGCCAGTGGAATTAATTTTAAGTGTGTGTTCCTGATGGTCATTCATCTTCCTCAAACCTATGGAAGATAGCAGTGAACATGCATTTAATCTTAAAATACGTTTCCAAGAAATATAGGGAGAGAGACAGAGTGCCAGAAGGAGAAGGAGGGATGGTGAGAGAAAGAGGAAGGGAAGGGGAGACAGAAGAGAGAGAGAGAGACAGAGAGAGAGAGAGAGAGAGAGAGAGAG
>CABHPR010156416.1:3348-19989 GCA_902168415.1 Peromyscus melanophrys | reverse complement strand
TATTTATTTATTTATTTATTTATTTATTTATTTATTTATTTATTTATTTATTGTTATCATTGTTTCTAAGTGTTGTGGCTCTTGTCAGGGAGTCTCATGGTTGCCTTCAGGGGGAGTGTGGTGGGAACAGATCCCTGTGCCTCAGATGTGTAACAATGGTCTAGGAGGGAGAAACTCAAGCTACAGAGAGGAAAAAGAAAGCTTTTTGGTAAGCCAGAGTGAGTTTCTGGCTTTAGCCAAAATAGAAAGGTGATTTTGCCATGGTATAAATCCGTTTGTGATGAATTTACTTCACACAGATATTGGGGGAAGTGAGTGGGAAGGAGAAAGGCCACAACAGATGAGTTAGCAACTGGGGCCCCAAAATTGTTTTGAATTTTGTGTTTTTTTTTATCTGAGACATAATGTGTAGGAAGGGAAAAAGTAAAATCTCTGAGGGCTTAACAATGTTCTGTTGGTGAAACAGCCTGGGAGGCAGCCATCTATCAGTGAGCCTGCAAGGAGAGCTATGTTCTAAGGGACCCTCAGGAACAGGGGCCACTCATTCCTCCCCACACCTGGCTAATTTTGTGAGAATCTAGAGCCCATAGCAAAGAGAAAGCCACTGGCAACTTTATTTTTAAAATATGACCATGCTGGGAATCAAGCCAGGTCCAGAGAAATCAGTAGCTTGCAAGTAGCATGGACATATCATGCAGACAGATAAACTCTGCCTTTTAAAAAAAGGAAAAGTAGGAAAATTTAAGAGAAGTCCTGAAGGTCAGGAGAACTGTTTAAAAAAAGAAAATATGATATGTGGCTTGAAGGTGGGAAGGGGTCTTAGGAATATGAAAAGGGAATTGAGGTTATATTTGAGCCTCCAGGTGTATTAGAGCATGGGAAAGGGTCAGAGAAGACAAGGAAAGATAAGTTTCAGAGGATGAGATGGGAAAAAAGGAAGGAAAGAAGAAGATGAAGCTCTCTAAAGACTTTATAGTTCTTGAGATGGTGAGCACCAGGAGTAGCAGACCACTGTCAAGAAGAGCTATTTGGCCATGGCAAAGAAGAATGGGAGTTCCTCAACCAGCACTGAAGTTTTGAATCCTCTGTGGTCAATGGGAAGTGGATCAGGGAGGATCTGCCAAGAGTGAGTGCCAGGACCAAGTACATAGCTTAAGGACTGGAGGAGAGCAGGATGAAGAAGAGAGGAGAGGGAAGCCAGAGGCTGACAGGGCCAGACATCCGAGTGAGGCGATCAAGATTAAGGGACCACAGAGCAGCCTACCTAATGGAGCATAGATTCGGTCCGCAGATTAGGAGATTGAGCCTGAAGGTGAAAGCCTGAATGTTCTAGATGACCTGCATGTGGCATCAGGACCCTGGACAGAGGAACAAAGGTCTGAGAGGCTGAAGGCAGAGGCTCCCTGTGGAAACAATGATCTCAACCTGAAATGCAGGAACAGAGATCTTCTGGAGGTAAAATGGGGAAGCTGAAACAGGAAACACAGGAGGATCATCATGATACAAGCCAAAAAATAACACTAGAGGAAGGAATTGAAGATGAGATCCTATCCAGGGCCTGAGACCAGTATGAGCGGAAGTGGGAGGGCAGATCTTTCAATGGGCCAAAATGTCCAGAGGGGAAGAGAATAGTCATTAGAACCCTGGCAGGAGGAAAAAGTCCTCATGGTTGTGGACTGCTTTATGAGTATTATAACACTAACAGTTGTGAGGCATCGTTAGACTGAAGGCAAATAAAAAATGAAAGCAGCATAGGTGGAGCAATTACTGTTAGCTTATGTTGTTGTCACACAATGTATCAGCACCCAAATATTGGAAGCTAAAGAGGAGCTAGCAATGTGGTTACCCTTCAGAAGTAACTTCATTAAGAGAGATCTCATGAACACCAATTGCTTTAAGTCAAGCCTTGGAATGGGACAGCATTCAGTGAGGCAGTCACTAATAAAGCAATAATGGAGGTCTGCTGTGGGATAATGCTGTTGTACACTGGTTTAATAAAATGCTGATTGGCCAGTAGCCAGGCAGGAAGTATAGGCAGAACAAGCAGGCAAAAAGAATTCTGGGAAGAGGAAGGACTGAGTCAGGAGTCGCCAGCCAGACACAGAGGAAGCAAGATGACAAAGTAGAACTGAGAAAAGGTACCAAGCCACATGGCTAAACATAAGTGAGAATTATGGGTTAATTTAAGTGTAAGAGCTAGTCAGTAATAAGCCTGAGTTAATGGCTGAGCAGTTATAATTAATATAAGCCTCTGTGTGTTTACTTGGGGAACATGAGTGGGAGAGATTTGTCCTGACCGCCGGCCAACCGGGAAACAGAAAAACTTCCAACTACAGAGATCCTCAAGAGAAAGCAGACTCAAAGGGATCAAAGGGTGTTCAGTGTAACACAAATCTTAAAAGGTCTTATTAATAAAAACCTGGAACCAGATATTGGGGTGAAAACTTAAAGAACAGAGAAGCAGAATACGCCACAGCCAACCTCACCTTGCCAAGTCCTCAGTCGATCCTGTTTCCACAAATCCTCAGACTGAAAGCCTCTGAGTCCTCACCCATGAATGTCTTAGTTGAATTACTGCTGAGTTCCTATCTTCGCATGCCTTATATACCATTCTCTACCCAGCCATATCACTTCCTGGGATTAAAGGCATGTGTACTTTCCAAGCAAAGGCTTGAGATCTCAAGTGCTGGGATTAAAGGCATGTGCCACCACTGCCTGACTCTGTTCCCAGTGTGGCCTTGAACTCACAGAGATCCAGATGGATCTCTACCTCCCAAGTGATAGGATTAAGGGTATGTGCCACCACTGTCTGGTCTCTTTGTCTAATCTAGTGGCTGGCTCTCTCCTCTGATTCCCAGATAAGTTTTATTGGGGTGTACAATATATGACCACAGTTCTGGCTTTTATAGTTTACAGTATACATTGGTGTTTCACATCATATAACTTAGCTTGTCTTAGCATGTATGCTAAGGGGCTTGGAGGCAGGCACTAGACAAGACCATAAACATATCTTACTATTCTATGAGAAGAGGGGCTATACAATTACAGCTCAGCGTGTTCTTCCATCAATTCTCTTCCATAGAGAGGGTACAGGGCAGCATGACCTCATTTCTGGGCATGAGAGAGAGAGAGGCTGCTGGGCTAGACAGTGTGTCACCTAAGTGGTGCTGCATTTTCAAAAGTTCCTGACATCAATTTCATACCACTTGCACTATGGTTTGGGAGCTCCCCTGACCTATGTGCTTTCTGTTTGTTTGTTTGTTTGTCTGTTTGTTTTATTTGTGTAGGACCATGGGGATAAATACCCCATAATATAGATCCAATTGAGATTTAGGAGGGGAACAAAACACCTTATCTTATAAGTTTACTATCTTACTCATAAATGTTCTTAAATCTTCTTTAAAATTCAATGCTTGTGAGATGACTCAGCAGTCAAAGAATTACCTCACACTTCTGATAACCCGAGTTTAATCTCTTGTACCCATGTAAAGACAGGAGAGAAATAACTCGATAAAGCTGACCTCTTACCTCACATATAAGTCACCATTGCAAAAATATGCAATCACATGCATCCCATGTGTGTTAACAAACTCATGCAATGAAATGTTTAAAGAATTAAAATTTACAGCATGGATCTTACTTCCCTGATACCTACACTTGGTGCAGTCCCTGTGTTCAGAAATAAGTGATATAGAACTAAGGAGTTTCAAAAGACAGATATGGAGGCTGATCACGTTTTTCAGATAAAATGTCTCTAAATGATACAGGCTATACACAATGGAGGGGTAAGCAGAGTTCTAGATACACCATGTTACTGGAGTTATGATCAGTGCTTGTCTTCTAGCTCCCCTAGCAAGCCAGAAAAGCAAACCCTTTCATTGTATTAAAGAGAATTAGAATATTACCAAAATTATGGAAGATGCTATGGAGGTTTTTCAAATATTTGAAATCTACAATCCATTAAAACCACAACTGAGCTGATATCACTATCTAAAAAAGACATATGAATTGATGTTCACTGCAGCATTTGTTACAATAACTAAGAAATATAATCAAACTGAGTTTCCATAGCTAATTAATGAGAAATACATATACACAGTGGGACCATATCTATTTTGGAGGCCGTAGATTCCATGGACTGGGGTAGCTCATGAGATCCCTGGTATGTGGTGCATTCTCCAGTGTATGGGCCTACACATATGCATGCAGTGTATTCACTAATCACAATTAGCGAGTTGAAAAAATGAGGAAAAATAGAGAACATGAAGTTGGAAGGTGGAGAGGGCTTCTAGAGGACAAGGATTAGGTGTTTGTGAAGTAGATATGATTAAAATACACTGAAACATGTACAAAATTCTTGAACAAAAATTTAATAAATAAAATTAAAAATAATAGCAGCAATAGTTGTCTGCTACATATTGCTAAGGTGTAAGTGGATATGAAAAACCATGTTCAATATACACAGAAAAAGAGATTTTAAAATGAAATTACTATTTTATAGGAATACATGCCTTATGGCTATGTTTTCCTTTCTATGGAACAACTGAGATTTACAGGAGGGATGAAACTCCAATCGTAACATCTCCTGAATCCCAGTTTTTTTTTAATCTCTACCCATTATTCAGGAAAGAGAAAAAACAGGACTTTTTGATATTTTTCAAACCAGTTATGTACATCTGTTCCTTTAAATTTTCTCGTGAATGGTGATATCATGATAACCTGTTATTTAAATGTAGTATGCTTTGGATCTCTAGCTCAAACTTCATCAACATTTCATATTTCTCTTCTGTAATGCAAAGATGTCTTTTCTATGAATATCTGACTGAATCAAAGTCATTCACATGCATTTGATTTTCATACTAGACAGCACTTGCTCATTTTCATTTTAATTGAATTTGATACTTCAAAGATCCATAATGAATCCATATAAGTCTAAATCTTTTCTTAAAATGTCTGCAAATCCAGTGCCTGACACTTTTGTAAGATCAATAAATATTTGGCAAAGGATGACTTTGTTAATAATAATGATAAGAAAGCAGGATCATGAAAGTTTGCTGGCTGAAAAAGTTTGCTGGCTGAATAATTCATTTACAATAAAACAAATTTTGTATAAAATGATAGAAATACCTTTGTTTGATTATTGGTCTCATTATTTAAGTGAATTTTTATATTATTTTATCAAAATATTCTCTCAATCTAAATTCAAACTTATGCAGATCTTATATTTAATTGCTTTTCCTTGATTTTATTTCTATCTCTCCCTTGAAGTTCCCCAATTATCTATAATTCTTGAAATCATAGCTAGTTACAGAAATTGCATGATATTTTGTCACTATGGAAGAGGGGATAATTACATATTAATTAATTTATAGTATGAAATGGTCATTCCTTAGTGACTAAACTTTATCTTTGTCACTATAGAGAAACGTTAAAAAGATCATCACTTATTTAACTGTTTATGAATATGGGATTTTGTTTTATATAGTGACCAAAGAATAGCAAAATAAAGAGTCAACTGTTTATTCATATCACTGGAATTTGCACATTATAATATTGGAGGCAACATACATGTATTCACACGTGAAAATATGAACATGCAAAATATAAATCTACAGGCTGTATCTGTAACATCATCTAAATTGTTTGGGAAGCCTTGGGACTTCTAGAGATGAAAGACTGCTTGACTCATTCCAATATTAGTATGAGCTTCAACTAAGAATAATCGCATCATCTGAGAAAAATGCTCCTGTAATTGGTTGAGATACTGCAAGGCCTTGCTCTGAGCAGATTTAAGATCAAGCTTGCTTGGGACAAGAGTGCTAAATGCTATAGAGGATTCAAAGATTATATTAAACAGGAGATGTGTGGTTATCACTGTCTAGGCTCTGAGGACTTACATGAATTTTTTGAGTCTAATGGTGATTGATATTGGCAAGATTGTTTGTATTGGTAGTTATGATTGGGGTGGCTTACTTACCAGGAATCTTGCCAATATGCTTGACACTGGTTTATGTTGCCTTGGCTTCTGGATAGAGGGGAGTTTAGCTGTCAGCATCAGATTAAAGGCTATAAGTATTTGTTTTTGAGACAGAATCTTACTATATACTGTTGACAGGCTTAAAATTCACTGTGCAGACGAGAGTACCCTCAAGTGTTTTGCATTTCTCCTACTTCTGTGCTGAAATTATAAGTATGGAATAACATGTTTAGCCCTTCACTAATGTGGTTGATGGTTGTGGTGGTGGTGGTAGTGATGGTAGTGATGTAGTAATGTGAGTAATGAAAACATCATATTTCCGCAGTGAGAATCTACTTGTTCATTCATGTACTCATGAGTTTTAATTGAGGAAACTGTTTACTAATGTGCTTTTTAAATGCACAAAACTGAAAGTAAGAAATCTTCATGGAGGAGAAAAATAGAGTGCATAGTGGAATACCCTAAGAAAGCAGAACAGATAATGGCATGAAAGAAAGAGAGCCGGATTAAAGGGGAAAAGACATACTGGGTTGGGGGATTGGGGAAGGGAATCAAGTACAGAACAGTATAGTAGCAAGTGTGCTAGAGAATAACCTGATTTAAAAAACTTTCCTTTTTACATTAAACAAAAATATTGAAACTAAAAAATATTTCCTGCTCATTAGAAAAGAAAAGAGAAACAGAAGAATTAGAACCCCAAGAAACAAATACAATAATGAAAAATAGAGAAAACAATTACAAATCAATAATTACCTTATGTGCGTATGGGTTTCAATATACCAAACAGAAAATCAGAGCAAAGAAAAAATATAAAACAACAACAACAAAAAACCCACAGGTTAACAATTCCCAAACTAGTCCACATATAGCAGAATTGAACAATTAAGCAAATGGATGGCAGATGGTGAGAGTCGGGTTATTCACAGTTTAGAATGACATACAAGGAAGCAAGAAAAGACAGATAAAGGGAACATATGGGCAAATAATACAGTTGAAGACAGCGATTAACTCACTTTCCGCTTAAGTAGACATTTCTAAAGAAAAAAATGTATGATTATGTATATACAGTGGCTGGCAAACATCCTCAGAGGAGACCAGGAAGTGGCAATAACTGCACCTTATATGCTTGTTGTGGTTTCTATTACCATTTGTTTTCAGGAAAATATAACAGTTACCAGAACAATGATTGCTTTAAAAACCAAAGTAAAATTTTCATTGTACATGAATCATCTTCCAGAATAAGGACATTAGATAGAGCTGGAAACTAATTTCCTAGTAAAAGTGAGGATAGAATAGGGATGGGATCAATATGACCAAAGCAATTTATATGCATAGATGGAAATGTCTTGATTAAAGTCATTATTTTGTATGATTATCAGATGCTAGAAAAATGTAAACATTATTAAAGCTGACACATTTTAAAATACAAAATTATTAACAGCATTAGACTATATATTAAGATCTAACATATATATATACATATATATTATTGTACTTACAGATACATACATATATACATACATATACATACATATATATATATATAAATACAATAGGATGAGTTAATTCCTTAAAAGATATGCCCATGTGGTCATACATGGTACTTGAGAATAAAATGTTACTTGAAAACAAATTTTCACCAAGTAATTAAATAATGTTCTCATGATTAAATTATCTTATCTTTAAGGACTGAGCCCTTTATAAAATGGCTGGTAATTTTAGAAAAAAAAAATCAAAATAGCATAGATGTTTTTGTTTTTGTTTTTAATTCTTTTCTCCTATATTACATACTAACAGCAACTTCCCCTCCCTCTCCTCTCCCCAGTCTCTACCCCCACCTCCCCTCTCCACCACATGCATCGCTCACTCTGTCTCCCCTGAGAAAATAGCAGGCCTCCCAGAGGCATCAATGAAACATTGCATACTATGCTACAATAAGACCAGGCATACACTATCACATCATGGCCCGATGAGGCAACCCAGTATGAGGGAAAAGAGTCCCACATGAAGAACAAGCTACTCAGCCACACCATATGCAGGAGGCTCCCTGATCTCCCATGAGTCCTAGTCAGTAGATTCTGTGGGCCATGTTCCAGAACTGTCACTGACCCTTCTGGTTCGTCCAATTCTTCCTCTCCCACCTTCACAGAATTCCTCAAGCTCTGCCTAAAATTTGGTTGTGGGACTCTACATTTGCTCCCATCAGTTGCTGGATGAAGTGTTTCTGGTATCTTTGATAAGGATTCTGCTAGGCACTGGTCCCAGAACACTCTACAGGCAGGACAAACTGTAGGTTGAAGGTCTTGTGACTGAGTTGATGTTCCAGTCCCTACACTTGAGGCCTCACCTGGTTACAGAAGATGGCTAGTTCAGGCTAGATGTTCCCCACTACTAGGAATCTCCCCAGGGTTACTCTTGTAGATTCCATGGAGTTTCCATTGCGCTTAGGTTTTCTACCTTGTCCCTGAAATGATCCTCAATTCCAGTCATTTCTCTCGGTATTTTCTTCCCCCTCACTTTACTGCTTCTGTTCCCAACCCCACCCACTTCATTTCACCCCCAAAATCCATTTTATTTTCCCTTGTCAGGGAGATCCTTGCATCCCCCTTAAGCCTTCCTTGTTACTTAGCCTGAGTAGATTTGCAGACTATAGCATGATTATCTTTTACTTCACAGTTAATATCCACCTATAGGTGAGTACATGTAAGGTCTTTCCTGGTTATATCACTCAGGATGATTTTCTTCTACTTCCATCCATTTGCCTCCAAATTTTATGATGCCATTGTTTTTAACATCTGATTAATCCTCCACATTTTCTTTACCCATTCTTTGGGTTAGGGACATCTAGGTTGTTTCCCATTTCTGGCTACCATGACTAAAGGTACTAGGAACATAGTAGAACAAGTGTGCTTGTGATAGGACGGAGCATCAAACTGGCATAGTTTAAGGGAGTCACATAGAGACCACATGAAGATAGACACAGAGAATGGAATCACATAGTCAACAGACCAAACAACACTAATGAATGTCATGAGCCAATAGGAGTGGAAATGGTAAGACTCCTGGAATCCCTTTAAGGAACATGGCTCAGTAACATTTTCACTTTACATTGCTGCAGACTATGAGACTATCAATGTTTACCTTGTTAAAATACAAAAATCATTGCTTTTGTTACAATAGTCAAGGAAACTTCAATACTGATTCTGTGCTGAGCTCAATGAATGGAAACACATGTACCTGGGAGAACACACAAGTACCTTTTGCAGAGCAACTGTAATCTATCTAGATACTCCCTTTTCTTGAAAATATGGAGTAAAATTTTAGCAAATTTGTTGAAGCAGTTTCTCAGTTTTAGAACATATTGACATACTGAAATTATGTAAGCATAGGATACTTAGGGAATATCAAGTAATGGAAAATGAGATAAAACACAAATAACATGTTAAATGTCAGGAGAAATTAAGGAAATGCAAATTTAATCATTAAAAGTCAGTTTTCTTTAAATTCTCAAAGAAACTTTTAAAAATATAATTAAATACACTAAAGTTTAAAGACATACTCACTTTCATTCCTGCAAGAAAAACTGTATAATATGTATAGAAGAAAAATGCATACAAATAAATACTTTTTAAATGTGTACATTAAGAATTTTATTTTTTAAGTAGTAATTAGTAAATGGACACAAAATTTGATGTCTTGGATGAAAATAGCATCATTTGTTGTAATTACATATATGATCCATTTAAAAAAGGAGTGTGCCAATTAAGATAACTGCATTTAGCATAGCATTGAAATCCAAAGACTATTTATGGATGTTTAAACTAAATTTAAATCTTTTTAGATTTATTTAGTTTATTTTATGAGTGTTTTCCTGCATGCATTTGTGTGTATTACTTGTGTGTCTGGTGCCTACAGATGTTGGAAGACAGCATCTGTTGCCGTGGAAAGATAAAAATTAAAGCTGTCATCACTACAGAGGAGCCTAAATGGTGCTACATTAGAGATAGCAATTTCCAGAACTGTAATATTTTAGTGGGTGACTGTTGCTGGAAAATTTCTCTCAAGCTCCCAAGTCCCGCCAGCTCCCAAGTCCCGCCAGTCCCAGAAACCACTTACAAAATAAACACACAGACGCTTACATTATTTAAACTGCTTGGCCATTAGCTCAGGCCTATCATTGTCTAGCTCTTACTCTTATATTTAGCCCATTTCTATTAATCTCTACTTTGCCACGTGGCTCGTGGCTTACCGGTACTTTACATCTTCCTTGTTCTGGCCGCGGCTCCAGGCAGTCTCCCCATCCTTTCTTCCTCCTCAATTTTCCTCTCTGTTAGTCCCGCCTATACTTCCTGTCTGGCTATTGGCCAATCAGTGTTTATTGACATATAGCGATATCCATAGCAGGTGACTTTGTCTTTGATAGACAGTAAACTTGCTTACTGTCTGTAAGCTTCTTTCCCTAGTTTCAATCACCAGCAACAAACACAAAATTTTCCTTCATTAAGGATGGTTGTGAGACATCATATGGTTTCTAGAAACCAAATAATAGTCCTCTGCAACAAATACTTTTATCTAGAGTTAATAATGATTGCTGTGAACCACCATGGGTTGCTAGAAACTGAACTATAGTCCTCTGCAAGTTCAATGAGTTCTTAACTGTTAAACAATCTTTCTAATCCACTGACAAAGATTTCTTACCATGCATATATATATATATATATATATATATATATATCCTCCAAGGGCCATCCAGTGCATCAGAAAATCTTAATGGCTCCATTTTAAAACATGTACTTGGAATGATGATCAGAAAATAAATGTCTGATTATTTAGGTTAAATTCTGAAACAACATTTTACATAACACTCCTGCCTTCTTCCCCCACAATAATTGGTGTTCTTGTCATGGGAATCAGAGTTCATCAGGTTAAATAGAAACAGATATCAAAAATTAGGCAGCTAGATGCATGAATTGATAGATAAATGGTTGGATGGATCAAAGCATAGGTAGAAGGATTGGAAGGTAGACAGATGATCTATTAGATGATACATAAACAAGAGCTGATATAGATAGGTAGATGACGATAAATGATAGAGAGATAGACAGATGGGTAGAGAGACAGAGATGGTAGATAGTTGATAGATAGACATCTGTGAATTCTTCCCCAAAATTATATTTGCTGTTGTATACTGAACTCAGGGAAAGAAACTTACACATAGTAAGCAAGCTCACTGTCTTCCAGAGTCACTTAGTAAACTATTACAGCTCTTAAAGTTCCTTTCTCCAATGTAGCCTTCATTTAGACCCCTTCAATAGACACCACAGCTTTAATATTTCTCGTCAAACATATGATTAGAGATCCTTATATTACTTATTCAAAGAATTTAACATGAAGTATTTGAAGATTTTACTTTGAAAATTCAATACACATCTAATTTTCAGTACAACCATCCTGCTTATATCATCTGCCTAGTTCTTAGTGAGAACAAATATCAGAAACTCCCAGTAGTACATGAATAAAGCATGCATGTAGATCAAGTTTGTGTTTTCACACATCCAGTAAGACTTCATAGCTTCCAAGTGAAAGTAAGATTATCTTCTTCAGAATCCTTTTTCGCTGCCTTTGCACATTCCTGCTGAATATATTTCAACTCACATTATACTATGATGTTGTCAGTTTTAATTGTCAACTTGGGTAAATTAAGAAATGCATTTTATGGGATGGGGCGGTGGATAAGTGGATAAATTGCTTGCAGCACAAGTCCAAGGCCTATGTGAAATCAGGTATAGGCATACATCATCATCCCCAAGGCTGAGAGAGACAGAAGAATTAACAGTGTCTGCTGGCTACTAGGTTAGTTAAAACAGAGTGTGAAGATTAGTGGGAAGAGACTATCAAGGGTTTAGAACAACATAAAGGGACATCCCAACATCTACCTCTGGCACCACATGTGCACACACATAAATATATCACATGCACAGACACACACACACACACACACACACACACACACACACACACATACACATGTAAACACAAATACACATTCATATCCATGTGAAATAAATGCATAGGAGCACTAGTAAAGCACACATCTGGGTTTATTGTCGGGATATTTTCAAACAATAATAAACCATAAAGGATCTCACATAATGAACTGCTCAAACATGATGACAATATTGAGAAATGGTCAAAAGTAGAAGGTGGGATAGTTTGAGGAGCTAGCTCACTGGTTATGTATTCTAGGAGCTTGTATCTTGTTCAGGCTTCTTCCTTAATTCCCTTTTCATGCTTTCTAGAAACCAAGAGGTGAACTACTCAGCTTGCCATGACTTGCTTACTTATCTGTAACATGACCTTAAACATTTCCTTCTTTAAGTTGCTTTTCTTGTGTATTTAGTACAAAAAAAGGGCAAACCTAGATTATAGAGCTGCTTATTTTCTTTGTATTAATCTTCTAAACCATTTAGAGCCACAGATGTAAAAACAAAATCAGGATCTTCTCTACAAGCCATAAGAATAATATATATAGACTTACATTTTTATCAGCACATCTTCTAATGTGTGTGTGTTTGCATATATGTATGTATGTATGTATGTATGTATGTATGTATTGGTTCATTCACATGAAATAAAGACCTGTCAATCCTCAGAACAGGTGACTATGGGACTGACTAGGACTATAGATTTGACGTATTATGTAGCTTGTTTTCTTGACTAGCAATGACATAGCGATATATATATATAATATATATATATATATTATATATATAATACTAGTGCTGTTGTCTTGTTTGTGGTGAATTCTTTATAAGTTATTTATGATTCTTAGGCCAACATAGCCATTATATATCTTAGAAGAATAATTTATTGTCATTCAGATAAAAATAGAACAAATATGAATTAAATAGTGTGAAATATAAATAACATAATGTAAATACATGATACTCTTGATTAATACAATTACATATTAATTAAAATCTGTCATTTTTAGAAGTTTTGACAGTTATAAGATATTATGTATCATTTTCTTTTTTCTTCATCTCTAAGTAAATACTTTATCATTTTCTCTTCTGTGTGGTATTTATTACTCTATTCTTTAGACAAAACACAATTTCTTTAGGTTTTTAAAATGCTTTTATTTACCAAAATAGAAATTCTTATTAATTTTTTTCTTGTTATCTATCTTTCTCTCTTTAATCACTGGAAGCTTATTTTTCTAATATATTAATAATAATGTATTATTGTCTTAGTTAGATGTGCCAGGACCAAAACAAATATATTTGCATGCTGTGGATATCGCTCTGTATGCTATGAATGTGTTGCACTGATTTGGTTGATAAATAAAACACTGATTGGCCAGTAGCCAGGCAGGAAGGATAGTATAGGTGGGATAAGCAGAGAGGAGAATTCTGGGGACAGGAAAGTTGAGTCAGGAGTTGCCAATGACACACAGAGGAAGCAAGACGTGAAGGCAGAACTGAGAAAAGGTACCAAGCCACATGGCTAAACATAAATAAGAATTATGGGTTAGTTTAAATGTAAGAGCTAGTCAGTGGTAGGCCTGAGCTAATGGCCAAGCAGTTTTAATTAACATAAGCTTCTGAGTGATTATTTTATAAGCGTCCGTGGGGTCCTTGGTGCCAGGTGAGTACAGGAAAACCTTCAGCTACACTTGCAAACTGAAAAAAATGTTATGGATAATTATATTGTGGAAACTATAGAGCAGAAAAAATAAAAGGAGGTAGCACTAGTTAGTATTATCATAGCTTTTTGAGGAAGACAATAAAATAAAGTGTATTTAAAATGAAATAGAGTCACATGTAAGCATGTGTATAAAAAAGCCAGCATTGGCTTTAGACTTCAAAGTGTCCCTAAAGTGCTGTTTCCTTGGAAACTACAAATTAAGTTAATTATGGAAATCTATGTCTTGAAATCATTCATCCAAAACTCTATACCAGGGTTGTGAATTGAATTGTGTTTGGTAAGAAAGTATCTTAAATAATACAGCAAATAATATAACTAGATCATAGTTATATGATTTCACAAAACAACACTTTTGAAACTCCTCAGTTTAGAAAATAAATTGATATACTAGAGAGAACAGTAGTCGTGTCCCAAAAGGGAGAAGAGTATACATATCAATAATTAGAATGGGAGCTTTCCCTGGAGAAATGCTGCTTTCTGTTCACTTTTCAGCTGACTACCTCTGTCTGAATTGGCTTGCATACTTACATGTCTTCATGAAACAAATTTTATTCTCATGTTTATGTCATTAGCATTAAAATTTTAGGCATTATACTAACTAGTGCTGTGGGATGTTCTGTATGGCAAATGTGTTGCTCTGATTGGTCAATAAATAAAACACTGATTGGCCAGTGGCTAGGCAGGAAGTATAGGCAGGACTAACAGAGAGGAGAAAAGAACAGGAAGGTGGAAGGAGACATTGCCAGCCACCGCCAGGACAAGCAGCATGTAAAGATGCCGGTAAGCCACAAGCCACATGGCAAGGTATAGATTTATAGAAATGGATTAATTTAAGATATAAGGACAGTTAACAAGAAGCCTGCCACGGCCATACAGTTTGTAAGCAATATAAGTCTCTGTGTTTACTTGGTTGGGTCTGAGCAGGCGTGGGACTGGCAGGTGAGAGAAATTTGCCCTGACTGTGGACCAGGCAGGAAAACTCTAGCAACACTAACTTTCTTTTAAAATGTATTGATTGAGATTTAGTAAATGAATAGCAAATGTTTTGGTCAATTCCACTGCCATATATTTCCCTCTAGTTCTTCCCTATGCCGCCACGTTTTCCCTCCCATTTTCATGTACTCCTTTTTAATCGACTGAGTAGACTTAGTGTTGTGAGTATGTGAATGCATGGAGGACCACAGTACCTAAAGTAAAGTGACTCTACTTCTAACAGGCATCAGTTGCCATCAATCCTCAGACAAAGGTCGGCATTCATGAGCTCTTCCCTGGTTTGTGCTGGAATTTTGGTTGGTTTGATCTTGTGAATGTAATCATAACTTCTGTGAGCTCATGTGTACAGTGCCACTGTTATTTGAAAACATATTCACAACAGTACTTCATTATATCTGCCTCATAAAATCATTTTATCACCCCTATCCTTGAGTTGATCCTCCTGAGCCTTAGGGGAAAGTGATGTGCTATAGATGGCTGAGTACTCCATAATTTCTTATTCTCTGCATAATGACTTGTGTATCTCTGTATTATCATGCATAACCATAACGTGTTTCGCTGATGAGGACTGGACGGTACTAACCTATAGGTATAACAGTATTCATAATTTAAAGAGAAGTTTAGTATTATGTCCATTTAGAAAAAAATAATGGTAGTAGATTTTCTCCTACTACCCCTGACCTCCCAGCCACAGGTTTTTATTGAATTAACAATACCAGTGATGAGTTCCACCTTCTTGTGGGGGTCAGCATTGTAATTAGAAAAAGATTGAAGCATAAGAAAACATTCAGTCCACTATAACAACAGTGAGAATATTTTTCCAGGGAAGGCATTATAGACATTATTTAATTTGCAGAGTTCACAGCTGTTTAAAACTATTGAGTACTATTCTCCCCAATAGTGTGCATAGCACCTCACATGATATGAAAGACAGTGAGTGAGGAAGACTCCTGTGTCTGTAAGAGCTGGATTCCAATAGGACCTATGAGCTGGGTACACAGTATCTTCACTAGTAATGTTTTACAATAAATTAATGATGGTCTTAAGATAGCTTTAATTAAGAGAAATCATATGTATTAAGAATGCCGTTTGAATTTTTCTTGAATAAAAACATTTAAAATTAAATGTAGGGGGATCAAGTTAAGTTATTTAAATGGTGTGAATAAATAATTTAGATAATAGACAAAATATATAATGGGTGTATAAATTACCCACTCATTTTATCATCTGAAATATAAATAAAATGAAGTCTCTTGACATTAAAATTCTATATTTAAAACTACTTGTCTATTTTTATCATTGTTACAATCAACTTAAAAAGTTTTGCTTGCTGTTTTGAACTGTCTAATGAGAAAGGATAAACCAACATTTAATAGTTTTATATAAATACTAAACACTCATTTGCAAGGTGAAAGTAACTGCAGTACCTTGACCTCAGTGATATAAAAGGGAAATCTATTTTCAGATGATTCTTACTCTGAATTTATGTGATGGAAATACACTGAAGGGTAAAAATATAAATCATGAGCAAACATTAAAATTAATATGACAAAAGCAGAGTACATGGACAGCAGCTTTTTAGACATTCCTTCATACTTCTAATCTGATATTTGAAGAGAATAACAGATATCCAAGATAATTGCTTCAAGTCCTTAAAAGAGAAGTATTTAGTTCTATGTCTATTAAGGAAAATATACTGAATACCAACACTAATGTCTGTCAAGGTCAAGTCACTCATCAGTCTGTGGATATATGTAATCAAGAACTTAGCTTCGTTGTTAGTTTCACTTTAGATAATTTTATTGGGAAAGGAAATTTTATCAGAGGATGATTTTAGACTAAAGAAATAGAATAATTCTAAGTTTTTGAGATCATGATTATAGCCTTCCTACTATTGTTCTATTTACAGTTTTATGGTGTGTGTGTGTGTGTGTGTGTGTGTGTGTGTGTGTGTGTGTGTGTGT
>CABHPR010156415.1:948-41246 GCA_902168415.1 Peromyscus melanophrys | reverse complement strand
GCATTTATACAATGAAATTTAAGAGTAGTATATGCTTTATAAATGTAAGTCCAAATGCATTCATAATTTCTTCAGATATAGTTGGCTTAAGCCACCATGATACATAGAAGTAGTGATAAATAGCAACTCCAAGGACTTACCTAGGTACTCAGCTTGCAAGCTTCACCTTAGCAGAATTCAATCATCCATGGGGACTTACTTGTTTTGTTTTGCTCAGGCTTCTGCTTAGCAGATGATATATGGCTGCTCTGTAGAGGTCATTTCTCTATTCCAAATACTCTGATTTAAAAAGTAAACTCATCCAAACCTAGTTTCATAGTTACATCTAGAAAACTCCTTCTCCAAAATCCTGGCATTTTCTCCCAGCTAGGTTGACATATCAAATGAACCATCACAGTCATTATTCAACACAGATCAATTGCTGTCAGAATGTGTCAACTACTATTTCAAGTGAGTAGATTAACATTACATCATCCTGCTTTCTATAGCAATTTCTATAATGTCATTCATTTGAGAACATGATCCTCTGTATCTTACCACATTCCATAGTCTATCATAAAGTTTATGTGCAGTTGTGATGGTCTTGTGTCTAACATCACCCGTGGTGTACTTTCAAATGTCAGACTCACTTTCAGCATGCGAAGGTACTGAGCATTTAAAACATTTCTGACCATATCTCACTTCCCTGACTGTATCTCAGCTGCACATTAAAACAGGGCTGGGGTGACAGGCCAGTTTGTAAAGTACCTGAAAATCTTCAGGCAAGCCCCAGAACCTATGTGAAAGTGCTCCAGCATTAGCACACACTTAAAATCCAGAAACTTACAGGGTAGAGAGAGGCAGATCTCTGAGTTCAAGGGACAGCCAGGCTAGCATGCTTGATGAGTTCCCACTGAGTGAGAGACTTTCCTCTCCAAAAAAGGAACGATGACACTTTCAGATGACACCTGAAGAACTAAAGCAGAGGTCAACTTCTGGCTTCTATGTGCATATGTACCTCAGTGCATTCACATGTGTACATCCATGAACATACACAAAAGCAAAGAGAAGTTTCATGATCATATATTGGTTTGTATTTCTAACATTGTCTTATAAAATGAAATATATATATATATATATATATATATATATATATAAATGGTTTTTCATATGTGTGTGTGAATAAAATTATCAGCCATGCCTTACAGCTTCTTAAAACTCTACTGAAGTATAGCTCAGAGATGGGATATGAAAATTTCTGGTAGATATTATACATATCTACAAGTTCAAACATGATGGCAATTTTTGATATTTCACATCTCTTTTAAAAAATCACGTGTGTTGTCAATTCATGTTACACAAATCAGGTATGTGAAAGTAAATCTGAAATCAACTTGCCTCAGGTATGCTTTCACATATTGGAACAAGAAAATGGCTAATAGAGAATGCAAAAGTTTGTAATTAATATGTGGCATACTGAATGCAAATGTCATTGTATCACTATGTGCAATTACTATTCTCTGATAATGTTTTGAACGTGTGGCTGTTGCATGTACAAATGGATATACATATGGGAATATGCATGTACACACTTGGAAGCCATAAAATACCCTGGTGTGAACTGACCACTGGGGCAGGTCTGACTTTGTACTTTTAAGGCCTGAGATCTGCATTCACATGTTTATTCTTGCACAGGTATTCTGATCCATTGAACAATCAAGCCAGCCTCCCAAAGCTCCTAATAATTACTTTAAATGGGAGCATCATGCAAGAATTACATTCCCTAAAACTTGCTTGCCATGCTCTGTGTACTAACTTGAAGTAATATATGACCCTCACTTTTATAATACTTTGGTACCATGTTTATTTTCATCTAATGGGACCTCAGTGCAATTAGGAGTCTCTTGGGTTTTTTTTTTAATAATTCAGTCATACAAAATTTTTCAAAAAGAATTTTCAACAAATTAAGTTGCAAACTTAAAGTTAATTAAGAATTCAGTTTACTTGATAAACATATAAATTGTGACAGAGAACATATGTTTGACACTCTTTGACATAACAATTTTTCATTTCTTGTTGTGCTTATTTCAAAATTAATATCTATAAATTTCAAGGCTAAGGAATATTGTCCCAAGAAAAAAGATTTTATATTCTACTCAATACCTGATACTGACTTGGTATTAACCCTTATGTAATTCAGCAATGCTTTGTACTGAACTCACATCTCAAACTATCATTATGCACTCTGATGTGTACATACAAATAACTTATAATGTAATTTACATATATAAGCACATGTTTCTATATAATATATGTAAATACTTTCTATAAATACAGAATATATACATGCAGAAATGTGGCAAGGATAAAATACAGAAAAATAAATGCACTACAAATTTTAGCATATAAAGAATATATATTGTATAAATGATAATATTATCAATGTATATACATTATTTGTATGCATATACAGTCTTTTCTTTAAATACATATCAGGTTTCACTACAAATAAGAAATACCTCACCCCACTGGGAGCTTCTTCTTCTATATCTGTATCCACTCAAATAAGAATCTTTAAAAGTAAGAAATAGTGGATCACACATTGACAAGAGAGAATATATAATCCAAAATTTTGGTATTTGTCTTTTCTCCTTTAAGACAGATTTTATCCATATGTTTAAGATCATATTTCTTTATCACAATTTAAATAAATAAACTTCTCTTCAACTGAACTTTTTGTTCAGTTTTCAATAAATATTTCTCATATGTGTACTGCCCAATATATTCTTACTCTATTTGTCAAAATCCAGTTAGTCATTTTAAACAAATAATTAACTTGTGAATGCTAAAACTGAACACCAGTATATTACTGTACAAATGGAGCTTATTTGAACATGTGCCTTTCCTTCACTGCGTCCAGGCTACATGTTTATAAAAAGGTAATTGTATTATCCTCTGTGGTAATAAGGCTTTGGTTTCTCTGAAAATTCATAACAATAGATCATACCAACCCCAGTGGACCTGTGTGACTCAGGGGCATGTCACATCCTTCAGAACAGGTGAATGACCTGTCTGCAGGAAAAGATGCCCCTCTCCCTATATTAGGTTCCCAAGGGCCCTTCCCACAGCCCATGCTATCCCAGCTCAATGCTGGCCCAGCTGTGAGACCTCCCCTAATCCCAGAGTACATCTGCCATTTAGGCACAGGCCCCACCAGTCAGAACCAATGAGTGACCTGTCTGCCAGCAGAACTGACCCCCTCCCTAGATTCTGTTCCCAGGGACACTTCCTGCAGCCTACTCTGTCTCAGCTCATCACTGGCCTGCTGCTGGGCCCTGACCCCAAACCCAGTGGACTTCCTCCACTCAGGAGGAAGCACAACCACACAGCACAGGGGCAGGCCACACCAATCAGATGGACAGCGACCTCCTACTGCCCCAAAG
This sequence comes from Peromyscus melanophrys, assembly GCA_902168415.1. Lineage (NCBI taxonomy): Eukaryota > Metazoa > Chordata > Mammalia > Rodentia > Cricetidae > Peromyscus > Peromyscus melanophrys. Next base: position 37,824 of record CABHPR010156415.1, on the reverse strand, counting down.
TCCAAGCTAGTCTCCACAAGGCAATATCTCAACTCTGACAAAGACTCCCTACCAGATCAGAGGTCATGTCAGTCACCAGAAATCCAGACCACAAAGACTAGAAAACCAAAGAGGAAACAGAAACCAAGGCACTAAATTCCATCCAATAAAAACGAACTCAGAAATAAGGGAATAGAACTAATCATCCCAAACCTAGATGCCTAAATGCCAGTGTAAAAATACAATCAACAACAGCCAGGGCAATATGGCACCACCAGAGCCAGCTATCCTACCACAGCAAGACCTGGGTAAATTAAAAGCAGCTGACACACAAGTAAATGACCTACAAAAAAAGAAAAAAAAAACTTTATGAAGATGATAGAGGTCCTTAAAGAGGAAATGAAAAACCCCCTTGAAGAAACTGAGGAAAAGTCAATCAAAAAATTGGAGGAAATCAATAAATCTCTTAAAGAAAGCCAAGAAAAAAACAAACAAACAGGAGAAGAAAACTATGCATAGCATGGAAATGGACATGCAAACAGGAAAAACCACAAACTGAGGGGATTCAGGGAACAGAAAACTTGGGTGAGCAATCAGGAACTACAGACCAGTATCAGCAGCAGAACATAAGAGATGGAAGAGAGAATCTCAGGCATTTGAGGCAAAATAGAAGAAAAAGATTCATCAGACAAAGATAATATTAATTCTAAAATACTTCTGACACAAAATATCCAGGAAATCTGGGACACCATGAAAAAAAGCAAACCTAAGAAAAATAGGAATAGAGGAAGTATCTCAGATAAATAACACATAAAACATATTTAACAACATCAAAGAAGAAAATTTCCCTAACCTAAAGAAAAACATGCTATAAAGCTACAATAAGCTTACAGAACATCAAGTAGGTTGGCTCAGAAAAGAAAGTCCCCTCATTACAAAACAAAAAATATACAGAACAGCAACAACAACAAGGAATATTAAAAGCTGCAAGGGAAAAAGGTCAAATAACATATTAAGGCAGACTTAAAAAATTACACCTGACTTTTCCACAGAGACTCCATAAGCCAGAGGAGCCTGTATAGATGTATTGCAGACTCAAAAAGATCATGGATGTTAGCCCAGACTTATATACCCAACAAAACTTTCAATTACCATAGATGGAGACAATTTCATTTTAAAATCAAGTAAATGTAAAATATACCCACAAATCAAGTCCTATGTAAGGTACCAGATTGAAAATCCCAACCCAAGGAAATTAATTACACCCATGAAAACATGGTCAATAAATAATCTTGCACTGGCAAAATCCAAAGATGGAAAACATTCACCTGCACGTGTGCATACACACACACACACACACACACACACACACACACACACACACACACACACACACTACCACCAGCAGCAATATAATAACAGGAATAAACAATAAGTGGTCATTAGTATCTCTCAATATCAGTGAATTCAATTCCACGATAAAAAGATACAGGCTAACAGAATGGAAACAAAAACAAGACCCATCCTTCTACTGCATATAAGAAACACACCTCAATACCAAAGATAGATATTATCTCAGAGTAAAGGGTTGGAAAAAATTTTCCAATCAAATGAACCTAACAAGCAACCTACTGTAGCTATCCTAATACCTAACAAAGTAGATTTCAAATCAAATTTAATAATAAGAGTTGGAAAAGGATATTTCATACTCATGAAAGGAAAAATCCATCAGGATGATGCCTCAATTCTGAATATATATGCTCTAAATACAAGGGCACCCATATTTGTGAAATAAACATTGCTAAAACTTAATAACACATCTAACCTCACAAATTAATAGTGAGAAACTTCAACACCCTACTCTTATCAATGGACAGGTTATCCAGAGAGAAACTAAACAGAGAAATAATAGAAATAACAGATGTTACTCAAATGGTCCTAACAGATATCTAGAGAACATTTCTCCCCCCAAAAAGAATATATCTTTCTCTCAGCACCTCCTGGATCTTTCTCCAAAACTGACCATTTACTCAGTCATGTGTCTGGGTTAGAAATCAAATGCTTCCTTCAAGTTATGTGGAAAGAACATGTTTTTGGCATAAAACCAGACAACTTGATCAATGGAATCGAATCAAAGAACCAGAAGTAAATCCACATACCTATGGACACTTGATTTCTGACAAAACTTTCAGTGATATTATTTCTAGTGCTATATTACTGAATAAATGTGTATTTTTAGACTGACAGCTCACAAGTTCTTCTACTATATATTGTAAATAATTTACAAAAATTATTTTCACATCTGGATAAAATTCATACATTTATTTAATCTCAAAAAGTTAAGGTTACATCACCTTGATTGCCAGTGTATATAATACATGTTAACATATAAGTAATGTAAAATTATACAAAATAAGAAAAAGAGAATTTACTTACAACAAAGGAATTTCATATTTTATCATAAAGTAGTATCTTAATTTAATTTTCTTGCAGTAATAAAATACCATGAACAAAACACCTTAGGCAAGGAAGGGTTCATTTGGCTATGATTCCAGCTTACAGAACTCATGGAGGGGAAGTCAGGACAGACAGAGCATCACATACTCAGTGACGATCAAAAACTCATTAAAATATACATGCTGAGAACTGTCCATTTTGACCTTTTTCCCTTGGGATTATGAGTGTCTTCAGGATGAAGGCAGTCTCTAGCACAGTATGTTTATATGAAAACAATTCTTCTTAAATTAGTAACTCATCTAATATCGTATTCACTTTCCTCTTGACTTTAATAATCATAGTTAAGACACCTCAAGGCCAAGCATTTTAGGCACCTTCAATAACTTCTTCAGCTCTTGCAGTGACACAGTGAGCTAGGTTTCATTATTACAAATGTGAAGCAAAATATGGCAGGATAAAGTAACTGTCAAGATCAAATGCCTAGGGAACAGAAGAGACAGGATTTGAAATCACATTTCCCAACTACAGAAAGCACTAGTTCCTCATCACTGCAAGGTAATAATACACCAAAGCTCCCAGCTCACATAAGGTATCATGCATACAGAGAATCTGTGAAGATATTCTGGACAGTATCATTCAAATTTCATCTCAAGAAAATTGAAAGATTCTAAGTCCATTCACAGATGCACATATTGAGGTGCTGTTAAGGTCTACAAAGGAGCAATGGCATCTCCTTAAATATTATGGGGGTTATTGTGAAACGATTGGGTGCTTGTAACATCTTTAAATTTAGAAATGTAATTTCCAAGGACTCCATGGTGCACTTTCTTAGGAGTTTTCACCCATGGTACATGGGACTTTTCAATGATGCTGCATGCTTGGGTTAACCCATGCTCCTGAACATAAAAAAAATTTCTTTGCTTGAAATAAACAACTTAAAGCTCAAGTGAGAGGTAGGGAGATGGAAAGGAAGTGGGGCGGGGAGGAGAGGAGGAAAAGACAGAGACATAAAAAAAGAAAGACAGAGACACAGATGGAAACCCAGAAACAGAGAGAGAAAAACACAGAAAGACAGAAATACTAAATTAGTTCTTGCTTACTTGTGTATTCTCTGCACAACTAGGTTACTCTCCTAGTATACAGTCCAGGTTTGTAAAATGGTGACCCCTAAATTCAGGGTGGATCTTCCTACATCAATTACCAATTAATAAAGTCCCCCACAAAATGTCTATATGTTAACATGATCAGGAAACTCTTCTTGAAGACTTCTATCCCGCAGTACTATGTTGTGTCAACTTGAGAGTCAAGGTGAGCATTAAAACTAATTAGTAAGGAGAAAATATCATACACCAATGTGTAATTGGTATGGGTACATGTTTCCTGCTATTTAATAAGGTAAAACTCCAAAGGTCATTTGAATTTCATATTTTTTCCTGGGCAGAATTTTCACAGGTTGCCTAATTGTTTTGAGGACCAGTTCAAGGTTTTATTCAACTAAAATATGTAATTCCAAGTATAATCAGTTATATTTAATATAGATGATATGTACATTTTATATTTGGTGTAATTCAACCAGAAATGTTATAGTTTGTTAACAAATTGATCACCAAGTCAAGGGTAATTTCAGTAGTAAAAAGTTTACTCCAAGTTTATTTTCATACACACACCCATTTGTCTGGTGAAAGCAAATATTTAAGAGGTGACCTTTCATTTTTCTTTCATTTTGATGCTACATCATGGTATGTAACAACAATAATGGAATCTACTATACATTTAAAGAATGATTGTTAATGTGAGGAACAGAAAAGTAGAAAAGTAGGTTAAATATTGCTCTTACACTCAGAGCTTAAAGAACAGATTCAGGCATGTGACAAGAATCAGCAGATAAATGTACTTGCCACCAAGCCTGAAGCCCTGAAATTGAAGTCCATCCTATACCCTACACCTCAGGGACAGTCAAAAGACTCCTGAGTGTTGTTTTCAGATGCTCACATTCACAAGTAGGAGGTAAAGTGGGCATACATAAGATAGACAGGAAGGAAGGAAGGAAGGAAGGAAGGAAGGAAGGAAGGAAGGAAGGAAGGAAGGAAGGAAGGAAGGAAGGATGGAGGGAGGGAGGACGGACAAAGAAAGAAGAAATGGACTTGTATAATTATAGAAAGAAGGCAGTAAATTTTTTAAAATTATTGTGCTATATAGAAGTGAATTGATTCTTCTTTTATAATAGAATAAACGTCTGTGAAAATATCAAATATAGTGGCATGATATCTTTGTAATTTAAAAACATCTGGAAAATTGTTAGACCTCTGTATTTAAATAAAAGAGAAAATTATTTATTAATCTCTGAAAACACACTTCGATGCTGTAACAGAGAAAAGTCTATTTACTAAGCCAATATTCTTTTACTGCTTCCCAGATAAACTTACAATAAGGTAAAATCAATTGAAGTTAATAGAAATTTGAAGTGAGGAAAATAGAAAAGAAAGCAAAACAAATCAAGTTTGTCTTTTTCAAAAGAGGATGCAAATGACATCCACTTTGTTCCACACATTATTTAAGACCCAGCACAGAAAGTAGTATTGGGCATGGTGATGGCCAGCTTTGTATTCTGTGGATAAAACCCACACTTTCTTTAGACCTACCTCATAAACCACAAAGACCGTCAGATTATTTCCAGAACTTTTTCCCACTTAAAGTAGGCCTGGACATTGGCAAATTATAGAAAACAAAACTTAGATAGCTGATGAATGCACAAGCAAAGAAAAACAATTTGGAAAGAGTTACAAATATGGTATTTTATAATTATGAAAAGCATTTTACATTTCATTATATATGTATAAATCATTAAAGTAAGTGCTGATCACACATGGTAAATATGCATTTTGCAGACTTTAGTGCTTGTGAATGTGTTACAGTGTATCTTTAATATTGAGAACACAGATGACAAGTTAGACAGGATAGTGAGTCTGATGGGAATCTTACAGACTAAGAACTAATGACTCATTATGATTTCTACAGACAAAGAATACAACTAGAGATATACAAATAAACCTTGAAATATGCAAATATGCTATGTTGAATATCTGGCATCAAGCAACAACCACTGAAACCAGGTATGGCACAGACTCAATCAGAGAAAAAAATCATTAAATATCCAAGTACTTTTAAACACTATTTTTAAAATCTTATTTCTATTGTTGCTATTATTGCTTTTCCAATAAGTACATTCTAAATCCACTCAAGAGCAGACAGTGAAGACACATTCCACATAATTTGGGTAGATTTATTAAATTACAAAGTTGTGACATAAAACTCATAACGCTATATTTCATAAAGACTAAATGACGTAATGGATAACCATGCCTATGTTGATAGCACTGAGGCCAAACACTCAAATTACCCCTGTGGGATGAAACCTGGAAGACACATAACCGTAATGTTTAAGCTTTGGATTTTCAGGTTTTTGTCTCCTAAGAAAGAAAAAAACTGGCAATATCTTAGATCATATTCAACAGAAATGGTCATTCTATATGGAGTCACAGAACATTTCAGTAGTAGTATTTCCTCATTCATAAATTTTCAAGTAATATCTATCCCTATAGAAATATTAGGCACAGCAGCATAATCTCCCCAGAGATGGTTAGGAAAGAAAATTATCTTCATAAATACATTTTTTGAATCTTTTTGAAGGTGATATATTTTGACTATAGACCACCAAAGTCTAAACAATGGCAGAAATCATTAAGGGCTGATTCCTCTAATCCATCTTGGAAAGACACTCAAAATTGTAGTTTGTGTCTCTACAATACAGCAAAATAATAACACTTAAACAGTTTGTCTAAGGAACATTTAGACCAACACATTCACTGAACACACTTTACATTACTTATCTTTCCATTCAGACAGTTTGACCCTGGGCAATGAGCTCCATTTATACCTTTACCAGGGATGGTTCCATGATAGATTCTGTGCTGTGCTAAATAGTTACATTTGTAGATCATCACACATTATATTTCTGTATTTTAAGGAAGAAGATTTCAACCTCATTGTTAAACAAATATTTTACTTGTTAAAATTGGGATCAGACTGAAACTTATTAAGGCTAACAATTCAACAATCAGGTAGAAAAAAAAGAAGTGGGGAAGAAAACAGAATAGATATCTGAGTTTCTAAATATGTGTTTGTAACAGCAGCAGGATAGACCCAATAGTAATTTCATTATTCACCCTACTTTCCAAGGAATTCAGATTTGAGTTAAGAACGTTCAATAACTTTCATATTTCACCACAAAGAAATCACCCACTGATGAGAAGGTGAAATAAAGTATGAACTAATAGAATTTTTTCTCAGTGTGACAGTCACTTACTGTGGCACAGCATGATAGAAAACAATCTCACTACCACAGTTATAACAACAACAAAGGAAAGCAAAATAGACACCTGGGCATGTTTATAGGGATTTTAAAAATTGTGTCAGGTTGCAGTGTTCACATGTACAAACAGTTGCCTGGTCACTGGAGTGGGGCTGTTTTCCTTTATATTTTGCCACAGTTACTATGGTTTCTTCCAAGGATCTAGATATTGGGGTTAGAGTTGTTTAAGCATGCTATTTTAATGACATCAACCTTGGAAGATTCTAATATCAAATTTGCTCAGCAATATACTGATGTTTGCCTTCATCAAGAAGGAACAGAAAATTGCCCCCAGCAAAAAACTTTTGGGTTAGAAGTCAAATGCTTCCTTCAAGTTATGTGGAAAGAACTTATTCTCTTTCAGATTTATCAGCAAGTAGGGTGAAGATGCAACACATGCTTCCTAAACAAAGGTGGAAGAAGGTGCTTATACTATTGCTGTCTCTCAGTTTGCAGAGGATATGGAGTAATGATCAATCCAATCCTAAATTACCACCAAGCAACAAGACAACAGAACCATTCTTTACAGGAATTCAGCAGCCATTGGGCATAGCCTGAACAGTTGGTTTTTATGGATTTCCCCATGTTTGGTTAATATCAAGCTACTGTCAGAGATTGAGATAGAGTAAGATTTAGACTACTTTAGAGGTGTCACCAAAAATGAACCTAAAACAAGTAAACCAATGAAACACTATGTCCTGACGAATTTGGGTGAAGAGTTCTGGAAAGAGGACACTTCTTGTGTTATAAAGAGGGATGCAATGCTCCTCTAGAAGTTCACTAAGTTCATTCCTTTGGATGGACAAATAATTGAACATCCAGGAAACAAGGAAGTCCTGAGTCCAGGATGAGATTATGAGGTTTATCCCTTCAGAGTCGAAGAGGCCCTTTACCTATGACTCCAGAAGTTCTGAAAGGAAAGGATTACCTTCAGCAACAGAGAGAAGATGCTATCATAAAGGAAGCCATGTTATGAAGAAACATGTTATGGGTGATGGTGAAGTGGTCCAGACAACACATCTCTGCCACTGACCAAAGTGAGCACTGGAGTGGAGTGCAGAAACCTAGGCCTGTGTAACAGGAGCCTGTGTTGAAAATCAGCTTCCTTTGTGGATACACAGGCTTAGGGAAATTCCACTAGGTGGAAAACACTTCCTTCAAAATTTCTATTTCCTGTGATACTCTATTTCTGAAATGTTTTAGGCAAGATGCTATTGTTCTGCAGTAATAATGTGTTAAGATTATAAGACTGATGCATTGGTGGGCTCTTGGTTTTAATAATTTATTAACTGCCCTGTACTAACCAACCAAGCACTTAAACCCTCAATATATTTTAATCACAAGGTATTTATTACATATGTGGTTCCACTGAAATTTTCATAGGAAGTAATTGCATGAATTTTAAATGTGTGGAATATTTTTATTCTATTAATACAGCATTTATGATATATTTCAAATATTAACTATATTAAATACCAAATGTTTAAATTTCTTTTAAAGAAATTTCTTTTAAAGACCATCTTGTCTCTAATATAAACTTATAATTAGACATTCAATTATCCATACATTAAAATATTTTATGATGTTTCCATTAATGAGAAAATAATTACTTTTTTAATTGTACTGTAAGATGTCTTTGAAAATTATAATATCTGCATTAAAAATTAATATTAGTTCCAAACCATTTAACAAATTATAAACTCAAGGATCTGTGCTTGCCAAGCTATATACCTTATGAAAGGATTAATTAATATCTATGTGTTTATTTTATAAAACAGAATCAAAACCTAAATTCAGTACATTCAGGAATACTATACCTTTTAATACAATACAACTTCAAAGGTATCTGAATATTTTATAGAATAAAAAATAAATTTGAAATTCTCTCTTGCATTTGGAATTAGTTGATGGAAATATTGATATAAATATTTTGTAATAGTGAGAGATTAAGACATTAGAACATTTGTTTTAAATGAATTTTTGATCTAGGTTCATACCCAGTTTATATTAATAGTACAAACACTGGAATATTAAATATGATTTAAGTATTGCTTGAAGAGAGACCAGTAGGTAATGAGATGTTTGAGGTAAATATGAAAGCAAAGTCCATAAATAATACTTGAGAAGAAAATAATAGTAAGTATTAATCATCATGGTGTGAAGTAGACAGAATCTGGGTTAATTCAGGTTGAATAAGATAGAATGTCTTCTCAGCCCTTGCCTTTTGAGGGGCACTGCTTGGGAAGCCTCATGAACCAAGCTCTCTGTGCTATATTGATGATGATTCATAGCTACTTGTGAATGTACCTGCCAGACAAAGTGATGCTTATTATTGCTATGAACCACTAAAGTAATTTTCCAAAGAGTTATTATGACATTTTAGCTAATTATTTTACATTTGCTCTTCATTTTTAGTTTCTAACTAATTTTCTCTTCTAGTACCGGTTCCTGTAATAATTACCATGGCCATTTTGCAAGAAACTTTAATGTTTTTTATCTAATACAAGACTAATGGGAACAGCAGGCTCTCCTGTGGATTGCCCTTTTTGTTATGTTCTCCTTTTAATTACTCTTAATAAATTCTATCTTTTGGGAGATAATAAATTAACAGCTTTCCTACGCAAATCACTTCTCAAGAAATGGATACACTAAATTTTCTTTATGTTGTTTAATAGTAAAATATATACTTAGCAGAGCTAAATTCACCATTTTGAACCATTGTTTTATATTTTAAAAATGCTGTAAATAGCATAAAGCATACTCAAGTATCTATGTCACAATCATCCATCAATCCACTCCATCCATCATCTCTCTCTCTCTCTCTCTCTCTCTCTCTCTCTATATATATATATATATATATATATATATATTATGTATATGTCTGTTTATCTGTCTATCTATCTATCTATATGTATGTATGTATAAGTCTGTTTATCTATCTATCTATCTATCTCTCTCTCTCTCTCTCTCTCTCTCTCTCTCTCTATCTATCTACCTATCTATATCATCTCTCTATCTATAATCTGTCTATTACCTCTCTATGTCTGTTTTAGTTTGAATGAGAAATATTCCCCTAGAATTCTGAGTTAGAATACTTGGTCCCTGCTAGGGTAACTTCTCTGAGACAGTTACAGAACCTTAAGAGTTGGAGCCTTTCTTGAAGACGTGTGTAACTTAGGGCAGGTTTTGAGGTTTCATTGCCTGACTTCACTTCCTGTTCTTTTTCTCTGTTTCCCATCCTGGAGAGGTGCAATGTGATCTGCCAGCATCATATTTCTCTTCCCTTGCCTTCATGATCAAGATCAAGACTATCCATCTAAAATGATATGCAAAAGTAAACCTTTTCTCTTCTGTGTTGCCTTTTATTGGGGTATCCTGTAACAGCAAGAGAAAAACTAGCCAATACAATGTCTATTCGTATCTATCAGTTACCCCTCTATCAACTATCAATATACCTACCATGTATCTATTATCTACTATCACCTATCAGGTATTTGTCTATCACTTATCTACCTATGCATCTGTTATCAATACTCATAACAAAACTTTTATGTTTATAACTGTGTTTTTTAATGAATAAATATCATGAAATCACTCCATGGATAAAAGAGAGTTTTACTAAGCTCCAATGTCCCACTTCACCCTCATGGCAAAAGGCTCTTTTCTAGTACTCAAACAAAATCACCAATTAACTTTCCAAGAAAAATTAACATATTAATCTTTTACAATGCATTTATGTGCAAATGAAATTAACAAGCATATTTTCCTCTGTCTTTTTTTTTTTTACTAAATATCATTTTTGTGATTAAAATGCACGATGTGGTTTTATCTTTATTAAATTAAGGTGGCAGATGCAGTTTGCAAGCTTTACTTAGACTCTGTTCCATTCTTAAGTCAACCACATCTATCCCTCCCCAGAACTGACTCTGGGGATCATAACTCTGGATCTAAACTTCCCTACTGCAATCACCTCAGTGTGGGGACCAGATTACTAGGGGTATTTCCTTTTCCCTTTGCTTGGTGAATGTATTTAAATTAGACAGTTCTCATGAAGTCTGTGAGCTGTTCTTCTAGCTCTAAATCAAGTCCCTGAGGTATCCCACATGACTTGGTTGCCTTTCTTCTCTCGTTTTGGGTCCTAAGCAAAGGAAAGGTCTCCTTTACAGTTAATTCATTTTCAGTGTTTTCTTTCTCAACATTAAGAGGATAAGTAGATCCTACAAAACCTATTATTGCAAGCATCCAGACTTTGACCGTTCTTGCTTTGTGTATCATTTACGAATTTGTCACAACTTTCGTGTGTGTAATATCTGTATATTTTGGGGGATTTTGAAACAATTAAAATATTTTTACTAAGCACATTTTTGCATGGGGTATCATGAAACATATGTGTATTCTTCTCTTACTGTATACCTACCAGAACATTATCATGGAAGTATACATATCTAAACTTCATTTACATTTTCTTCATGACGAGTATCACATTACTCCTTTTCATGTAATTAAAGTGGGTATTATTCATAAAGTACCTTCCCAAACTTACACAACTATTTATTTCCAGATATATGAATTTGGGAATTATTTAATCATGTTGTACAAGTAAAGAAAGAACTTTTATTGTGTGTTATTTGTAGTTATCTCTCTTTTTCAACAGCATACTCTGGCATTTTCATTCTAACAAAAGTATTTACTCACTAACAAAAATTCTCCATTTTAATGTAGGCCAATTAATATCACTTTTCTATAAATTTACCTTAATGATCTTATTTTAAAGAAAATTTTAACTTCATCATGTCCTGAAAATACTTTCATATAGTATCTTTCAGTATTTATAATACTTTCTTTATATTAGGATACATGGGCTGTAGAGAATCATGGAGTTGGCTTTGTCTAGTTGCCTTGAGAAGCATGTGTCATGGTGTTTTTAATTTTTGACTCTGCAGCTTCTGTAGCAATATGTGTGTGTTTCAGTTCCTGGCGATCCCAGGCACTCCCTCAGGCAGTGAAAAATACAGGTTCCCCGTGTGATTCTGTGTTCCATAGAGCTTGAAGCATGCAGAACATTTAACTGAACATTTAACATTAGACATTAATCTTGCATACCCTGTCAGTCTTGCAAACTGCCATCATTTTCCATTATGGTAAGTGTATAAATAGTCCGATTGATTGAAATAAACTTGTTTCAGTTTCAGTCTTGCTGAGATTCCTTCCAACTCAGCCTGATTCCTTCCCACTGAACCGTACCAGGAGACCCAGGTTCAGTTGATAAGGGCTGGTGGCACTGACAATGGGCAGCATGAATTATCCCTTCATCTATTGTGCCATACAAGACAAGTTGTGTTCATTTTGCCTTCTATTTTTTGAGATCTAACCTAGGCCCTTTCTTTGGAAAGAACTTTTCTTTACTTCTGTGTAATAATTTCTTCATCTCAAAACAAATGTTCTTAAAAGAACTGATTTTATTTACTTGATGTTGATCTAGATTTTCACAACATTTTAACAGAAATAATTTAGTAGAACTTTATATTTCACAACATGAACAGGTCAGTATTCTGTGTTGCATGATTCTCTTTATTGTCTTTGATCATTTATTTAACTTTTATTCCAGAAACACTGTGGAAGGTTCTAGAGAGTTCTATTATATCAAGAGACGCAGGATTTTTTTTCCACCATCTTTCCTACTGAATGCTGGCAGCCCTCACCCTGAAGGTCAAGCTGTACAAGTCAGCAGATGCGAGTGGCCCTAAGCGAAGGACCACCAGGAAGCTTTTTCGGTTTCTTACTGAAAAAATGTCAGTCTGCATTCTGCTCCAAAAGGAATCCTAGACAGATAAACTGGACTGCCCTCTACAGAATAAAACACCAAAAAGGACAGCTTGCAGAAATTCAAAGACGAGGACTGATGTGCAGTCAATGTCCTGTGGGCCAGCACTGGCACAGCTCGTATAAAGATAATGTACAAGAGGCATCAGAAACAATGGAAAGCTCAGTGGCCGCAGGCTCTCAGGACTGCCACAGAAGCAAAAAAGGTTAAGCAGGCATCAAAGAAGACAGCAATGGCTGCTCTGAAGGCCTCTGCAAAGGCAGCATCTAAGCAAAAGATTGCAAAGCCTGTGAAGATCTCTGGCTCCCAAGTGGGTGGAAAACTCTAACTTTGTAGATCGGAGTTTTAAGTGACGATCCATCTTTAACTATAAAACATACATACATACATACATACTTTTGTTTTTACAATAATAATTACTAAAACAATATTCTAATGTCCACATTTTATGACTAACTACATTTTGTATTATTCAAACAAAATAATCCTTATATGACCTGGCACAGTAACACACACCTTTAATCCCAGCACTCTGGAGGCAGAGCCAGGCAGATCTCTGTGAGTTTGAGGCCAGACTGATCTACAGAGCAAGATCCAGGACAGACCAAAACTACAGAGAGAAACCCTGTCTCGAAAAAAAAAAAGTCCTTATATGTAATTTTCCACATTGGTTATTTATTGCCTTTTCATGTAAAGGCATTATATATTTTACTAATTTTGTTAGGTATATGTTTTATGATGCTACTATGGTTGTTTTTATGTTCAGTTTGTCACTGGCATATAGGAATACACTAAATTTTATTGATTTTATGTGCATTGAATCATGTACTTTATAAAATATTATGACAGTTCTGTAGATGAATTAATATTCTACAAGTGTGACATTAGATATGGAAATAAAATGTTTAAAACCTTATCGTTTATTCTAAAGTGTTATGCTCCTGTGTGAGATAATGTGAACCATGTCCTTTCAGGGGGCCAAAAGAGAGTGTTGGGCCCAGTGGTATTGTAGTTACAGGTGGCTGTAGGCTAATTTTGTGTGTGTAGTTCTGTAGAATAATCCTTCTATACATTGTGTAAATTACATTTAATAAAGAAACTGACTGGCCAATGGATGGGCAGGAAAAAGTTAGGCTGGAAAACCAGACTAAAGACACTGGGAAGAAGAAATATGGAGTCAGAAGAATCGTCAAGGAGACACAGAGAGGAAACAGGAGCTACAAAATGAAAAAGAGGTAATGCCAAGTGGCAGAATATAGATTAATATAAATGGGTTAATTTAAGTTGTAAGAGCTAGTTAGTAATAAGCCTGAGCTTATTTGTAATTGCCGAGCATTTGTAATTAATATTGAGTGTCTATGTAGGTTATCTGGGAAGTGGCTGGCAGGAAAGAAAAGTCTGATTGTCTTAGAGAACAGCCAGCTTGACCATGGTGTCTCACTTTGCACAGCTTTGAGGCAAGGGGAGGGGCTCGGACCTGCCTCTACTAAATGTACCAGGCTCTCCTGACACCTCATGGGAGGCCTTACCTTCTTGTAGGAGGGAATGGGGGGTGGGTTGGAGAAGGCTGGAGGGGTGGGAGGAGGGAAGAGGGGGATCTTTGATTGGTATGTAAATTATTTATTTAAATTTCATTAAATGTTAAATATGCATCTCTTGGGGGACTTTCACAGAAAGAAATGTAATTACTGATTTAATATGAAAGTTAAGAAAATGAGGGGATAGTTCTCAAATATAACTCATCTCCTTGCTTTTGATGGATTCTGAAATATTTTTAAATGTATCCTTGTAAATATGTTCAGTGAATATAGCCTAAAATTTATCTTTTTAAAAAAAAATTAAATGTTATTTTTACAAAAAAAAAGTCAGATATTTCTAGTAGTCTTCAATAGGAGGAAAAATCATCATTAAATACATTCGAGTATGGCATCAAAGCAGCTGGGCTTGCACAGTTCAGAATTATGAAATCCCGAGAGCATATGGATTTTAATTACTTTCTCTTTATTCATTCTTTTGAATATACTGCCTCTCCCCTCCCACACTATCCTTGTTTTCCCTTTATTTTTTGTCAGGCTCAAAATCCTTATTGAAAAAAAAAAGTCCAGGGAAACTTAAGTGGTAGCTTGAAATCAAAAATGTTAATAAGAATAACCACAAAAAAAAATCTGGTGCCTGAAAACTCAGACTTATTTGCTCAGTGACGGTAAGTCACAGAGAAATTACCTCAGAATTGTAATGTTTAAAAGAAAAACATATAAATGAATCAAAAAACAAGAAAATGATAAAACTATCTACACCAGGAATTAAATTCTTAAAATTAGTCATCTTTATTATAGAGTTTGTAAAAAGAAGTTTTAAATTTTAACACATTTAAATAAAATATATACAATTTAAAAGCATTCCATCATCTTTTCTTCTATTTTGTCACACCACATTAAAACTGTAACCTTTCATCTTCCTTATGTATTCTTTCTGTCCATTTAAAACAATAATCTTAGACTTTTCTACAGCCTGACTTACACAGAGTAGACCTTTATCTAAAGCTTTTACCATTTAGAGTGGCTGTGCATAGCTTGGAAATGTAGGATGATAACTTCAGTGTCATAAGTTTGTGGCCCACCAGCTTCAGAAGACTACTCATTTCTTGTCATTTAATTTTATGATGGATGATTCCACAGAGAAAAACCACAGCTCACAACTTTACTTAAATGTATGTCCAAATAATGTGACTACATTTCTGCCAATAATGTCCACTTAAAGAGCTTTTTGGAAAGTTGTACATGTCTCTCTGACTGGTTTCAGGGACTGGATGAGGATTCGAAGACAGAGAGGGTTTGGATGAACTTAAAATTTTGAAATGGAACTGATCACCTCGCCTGGCTCTGAGGACACTAGCCTTCAGTACTGTTCTTCAATTCCAATTTCACTGTTATTTATTGGAACATACAGGTATTATTTTAATGGAACATACAGGTATTATTTGAACAAATATTCTTCTAAAAGTCACTATACTATAATTATTACATTTTATTTATTACATTTATTTCTAGAAATTATTTGAAAAAGTCTTCAATCTTAAGATACTTCTTAAATGTTAATAGTAAAAATTTAGGAACATTTTTAAAGTTTCCAAATTACTCATAGGATTAACACACACACACACACACAGATAGATAGATAGATAGATAGATAGATAGATAGATAGATAGATAGATAGATAGATAAATAGATATTCATATATATATTCATTTAGCTTGGAATTAAGAAGACATCTTTTATAACAGTCTTTCTTCTACAACTTTGAAGAATTTTCATCTATTCAGCTTCTGTTACTATGTTGATGTCTATAATCAATTTCTTTAAAGAAAATAATTATTTTGACTTAACAGTTTTAGAGATTTTAATGCATGCTGGGTTAGTTCTGGTGTTTTATGGCCTGTTGCAGGATATCATACTGCAATTGGGTATTTAAGAAAAATCAGTCACTTCAGGCCTACAAAATAAAACAAAATAAAACCAAAAATCAAAGAGAATCTTCCACTATACTACCCATTTATAACACTGTTACAACTATACCATCCAGCATTAATCAATATGCTTTCTGGCAGGTCATAATTCTTACAGGTCCCACCAATTCCCAACACATCTAGCCTGGGAAGAGAGCTTTGAACACATGGACAGATGAGTGACATTCAAGGTCCAAATGCTAACACCTATGAAAAGAGACCACTACCATTAGCAGTAGATTGAGAAAAAAAAAAAGATTTCATGTAGTATATTATCACACTATATTAGTTACTTGTCTTGTTGTGGTTTCCATATTCTCACAAGATGTAACTCAGGGGAGGACGTGTATATTTTGGCTCACAGTTCCAAAGTTTACTCCATTTTGACAGGGAAGTCATGGCTGCAGGAGCCTGAAGTGACTAGTCAAACTGACCTATCAGAAAGCAGAGATGAATGCTTCAGCTCTGCACACTTTCTCCTGCAAAAGGGTCTGAATATTGCTGATGAAGACCCCAGTCTCACATAGTATGCAAAAACAAAGAGCGTTTGTTCTGCGGAATCAACCAGCATTCAAGGTCAACCACTTATACAATATGGTGACCGTGAGAGAAGCAAGCAGGCTCCTTTTGAGCATAGTTAGGGGAATTCTAGAAACAATTACATCATCTTAACTATGAGTGGTTAAACAAGCAGAAGTTATATTAGTACATTTTTGATTGGCTGAGGTTTCAGTTTTTCCATCTTTGGACATGCTTGGGCAAATCTGGACACATTTCAGGGGGATTACAGGCATTGTCCTTTTTTGATCATATTCTTGAGATACTGTGGGGCCTTCTACAAGCCCTCTCCCTCATCCCTTCTGCCAGGGGTATTGTTGACCAATAATCCTTTGTTTGAAATTGATAGACCCCAGACTAAGGGCACTACCCTCTCTGGTGGGTACCCCAGAAACCCGGACTCCAGACCAGTTGAGCAAGAGACTTTTTAATCGTTTGCGCAAACGGGCCCTCTCCACTATTCAGTGAGCCCCGAACAATAATTGCAGGCATCTTTTAAAGGCAAAACCCACAAAATTAGCATAGCATTCAGGGCAATACATAATTGGCTAGTTTAAAAATCAGCACCGGGGAGGGGTGTATAGCTATGGGGACTTTCCATGGGGGCTGTTTTTTCCTCCTAGAATAGCCACAGGATGTTTTGCTATACCCAGATAATGTCACAAGATTATTCTGCTGATGCCACAAGAAATATCATAAGAATATTTCTGTTGAGGCTAACAGTTTTGGGGTCTGAGACTGGTACTCATTCCTCTTTCTCATGTTTAACTCTTTCAGAAATAAACCTTGTTTTCACTTAAGAAGCTGAAACTTAGATCCAATTGTAAAATAAGGAAGTTTGGAGCTCTCACTCCTATTCTCTCAGCCTAGGGAATAATACCACCCATTTTAGGTTGACTATTCTAATGTAATATGGATCAACTCTCACAGCCATGCTCCTTAGGGTTTATTTCCTAGGTTATTCTAGATTCTGCCAAGTTGACAATCAATATGTATTACTACATATACCATGACTTAAAGAGTTGTTAATGTTGAATTGTTACTTAAAGTTGTTATTCAAAGAAAATTCTTAGGTAGGGAATGTAATGCTGCACACTTGTTCTGAGGATACTTGACTGGAAGGCTTGAGTAAACTTAATTATTTTATATGGATTTTGTAATCATTAGATATCTTCAATTTCATCTTCCTTTCCTCCTGGTATGCAGAGCTTGATTTTTCAATCTTCATTCCATCACTGCATTCTTCAAAAGAAGGAGTATTGTGTGCCAAAAATCCTAACATGGTATTAACACTTGATAAATACTAAGTAAATAATAATTACAAAATCTGAACGCTTCTAATAAAAAATACACAATACAATTTCACTATTATATGTTATCATTTAAAAATCTATGAATAACTTATTGAAAGAGTTTGCTGAGGAATAATGTTTTTAAATGATTCTTTCTGGTATGTGGCTCAAAGCAGTCTCCAGTGGATACCTGTGTTTATGAAACTTCTGAATCTCTCTAGTCTGAGCATATTGTAGATTTCAATACAAAACAAAGCAAGAAGTAACTCCTTTTAAAAAAGATGCATTGATACTCATAATAGTTTAATGAATCCAAAGAAGACATAAATGCATATTGCTACTCTTAAAGTATTTTGAAAGTAAAATATTCACAAATTTGTTAATATAGAATTCATCAAGGTTTGATCTAATCATAAACTTATCATTACATGTTACTATGTTTTATTTACTGCACCTACTGTTTCCTGGTCCTGTCAAAAATTCTATGTGTTAAGTCCAAGTGATAAAGGGGTTATACCATGGTGGCTTAATTAAGAAATGTACCTTTCATTAATGATATAATTGAATAACAGATGCTAAAAAATTTCATGGGGAACTTACCTGCAATAGGTCTGTTTCTTTATATGTAAGAAGTTCAGATGATGTCCATACTGTGTGACAAAACTTTTCATGCAGAGATGCAATACACAAGTCTCCTCTCCACAGATAGGGAACCCACCACAGGTCAAAGTCCAATTGGTGAACCAGTAACTTTTATTGGGGTTATTTACAGGAAAGTGAGTGAGGGGTTGCTTACAGGAGCAGAAAAGACTTAAAGACACATCCATCACCAAAGCCCACCCTCAAAGGAAAAGTATCAGCTCAGGACCCCCAAGATTGAGTTCTGAGCACAGAGGAGATTTATTTGCCCAGAGGGACAGAGGGCAGAGATGAAGACAGAAGATACAGGACAAGGGAGAAAGAGAAGAAAACAAGGGAAAGGGGACAGGGATATTTGTCTTGGAGGGACAAGGCACTGTCTTGGAATAGAGGGGAAACAGATGTAGCACACAGGAAAATGGAAGTTTATGAAGGTTCAAGAGGGAATCCTGAGTTAGGGTGAGGCTTTTAATTTTAATTAGGCATGTTAATTAGGTGAGCCAAGGGGGGCTTTTGATTGCTGGATTTCAATACTTTGATAGCTAGACATTGTTAGTCAGCCTTAGGAAGAGGAAGTGGCCAAATAACAGAACAGATCTTTCTGGATAGTTTTAGGAATGTAATCTAATGTTTTTTAGTAAGGCAGAGGGAATGAAGGAGAAGGGCAAGGCCTTCCTGAGCCACATTTGTCAGGACCAGGCTGGCTAGAGTCCCTTAGCACCCCAGCATGGGTGACAGCTCACAAAGCTGGGAATCTGGAGTGCACTGCATAGCCTGAAGGCAGCTTCACAGGTTAGAGAGTGTCATTTACCAGTGCATCAGTCTAAACATCGTCCAGGTAGTTTGCCTCCTTTTTCCTTCTTTCAGACTGCTGGTCTAGTCTCAATCTTCTTTGTAGCTTTTCCCCCCTGAAAGACCAGCTTTGGCTTTCCTTCATCTGAGGGGGTTGTTTACTTTGGCAGGGAGGGGGCCTAGTGATTCTGGAAAGTTTCAGGGACTATTTCAGGAAGCTATTTTTAGTTGGTTACCTTGTGTAAGAAGTTTCCCTACAGGATGGAATGTTTCAATCCTGGAGAAACTATTACACAAGAGCCCTAGTCTCCTGCATTATTCCAATGTTGAGAGGCAGCTCAGCTCACAGGACATATACAGATTTGTTCATTTGCTGTGTTGATTCAGAGCTAAATACTGCTGTGGATTGTCCTCTGTCACTTCTTGTGTCAAAGTTTGGTCTCTGAAGGGCTCTAGCAGGCCTGAGAATGGTCAGCACAGTCCTGACTCTGGCAAACATGTTTCAGACAGGGAAAAGACTTGTGGAGACCTGCCCCACCAGGAACTTAGGTCACCTGTGAAGAGGTGGCCTGGAATACAGGAAAGGTAAGTGCGCACTGCTCACCTGTTCCCCAGCCTCTCTCTTACCTGGAAACAGTGGGGAGTCAAGTCAAGCAAGAATTAGTTTATTGTTAGGCAGTAAGCCTCTTTTATAGCAATAACTTCAGAACCCTAGGAGGGGGTGAAGGAACCAACCAATCACTTTAAAGGTCACCCTATTTACAAATTGTTTATGCACTGACATCATCTCCTGTTTTTAGTATCTTATCTTAGCATAAATAACTTGAGCTATCTTCCTTCCTCACCATTTGTCTCTAATCTCCATACAAACAACCCAAACTAACTTCCTTTTAGCCATCCTTTGTATCTACTTTCTGCATAAACAGTTTAAACTAACTTCCTCTGGTACCATTTGTATCCACTCTCTGCGTAAACAGTTTAAAGCTTAAGCTCTATTTATCTGACTTCCTCTAGGCACCCTCTTTGCAGCCCATGTATGCTGCACAGAGACTCTGGCCAGCTAGAGTGTGACAAGCATGGCTCTGGCAGACCTTGTCCTCTCCCATTCCCTCTGCCTTGATTAAAACTGTTAGATTCCATCCCTGAATCTAGCTAGACTCAAGATCTGGTCCCTTATTTGGCCACTTCCTCCTCCTGAGGCTGACCACCAATGTTCCACTGTCAAAGTATTGAAATCCCACAATCAAAAGCTCCCTTTGGCTCACCTAATTAACATGACCAATTAAAATTAAACACCTCATCCTAACAAGGTTTCTGATAAGTCTTTGCACCCTGAAGGCCTCTCCACTGATACAGCAAACCAAATCAGACTGAACCAGGAAAAGCACAGGATTAATGGGTAAAGCATTCCTGGGTGATTACCAGCCCCTCAGAGAGGAGAAGGGGCTGAGAGGCCTGAAGACCACGTGTCTGTTTTCTGGGATGTAGCTCGTATGCCTTGTGGGAGTGGTCCTGAGCCTCTCTGGGGGAGGAGCTGTATTTGGCAGGCTCTGAAGGGACAGGTTTAGGGAAAGAGTTAGGGGAGGGGAGTTGAGATGGATCTTCCACCAGACTCCTTCCAAACAGTTTCTTATAAACCACCATGTTGCTGTGTGCCACCTCTGTCTCCCCTCTATCCAGAGGTAGTCCTTTGTCCCTCTGGAACAAATATCCCTGCTCCCTTTCCCTTATTCTGTTCCCCTCCCTTATCCTATATCTGCAGTCTTTGTCTCTTAGTTCCTGCCCTCTGTTGTTCTGAGCAAATAAATCTCCTTTATCCTGGGAATCAGGCCTTGGGTATCCTGAGCTGATATTTTTCCTTTCAGACAGGTTTTTCTTTTTACTCTAATCGCCAAATCCCTCTTCCTTGCTAAACTGTTAGATTACATTCCTAGAGCTGGCCTCCAGGTTCCATTCCTTTATTTGGCCACTTCTTCCTCCTAGGGCTGACTACCGACATTGAGCTATCAAAGTATTGAAGTCCAGCAATCAAGAGCCCCCTTCTGTCTCACCTCATTAACATGCCCAGTCAAAATTAACCAACTCATCCTAACATGGATTTTCCCCTTTCCCTTTATAAACTGTCATATGCCTATGGGTCACATCTGTCTGTCTCCTCTCCTATGTCCTTCCCCTTCTCTCTTGTTTCTTTCCCTTTCTCCATAGTCTTTTGTCTCCTGTCTTGTCTCTTATTCCTGCCTTTGTCCTTCTGGGGCAAATAAATCTCCTTGGTGCTGAGAACTTGGTCTTGGGGTGTCTTGTACTGACATTGAGTTCCTTTCAGTCTCAGCATGGTATTACTAAAAGATAATCAGATCTTTATGTGAAGTTTCTAGTTGTAGTCTGTGAGGGCTGTACCTCCAAGCTGATTTGGATATGGGAGTTGAGATAATTTAGTATCTAAATTGCTTACCTAGCAAACACATGGACCTCAGTTCAATCCTCATTAACTCATGTTTAATGAAATGCAAAAAAGGCCACCAGACATGGGGGAATGATCTTTTAGTCCATATGCTGGGGAGAATTTCTGAGGTTGGCTGGCTTGCTAACCCAGCAATGTGCTGAGTTTCAGGGCAGTGAGAGATTGATTCAAATAATAATAATAACAGAACAACAACAATATCAAGAATTACTCCCAGGACCAATAACCAGGAGTCACATCTGAAAGGAGAAGATGAGTTCCTGCAAGCATGGATTGCTGTACCGAGGCTGGCCTGGCCTGGGTCTTCTGTATCCTGCTTTTCTCCTCTTTCCCTCAACGTTAGGTCTGTTTTCCCTCAGCTTCTCTATCATATTGTGTTGCAGCCAGGCGGCCCACACTAAGCTGGCCGTGTCTTTGTCACTCTCTGGTTTCCTGTATCTGTGCTAGCATCCTTTCCATCAAAGGTCCTTCCCACAGACCATCACACACAAGCCAGTGTTTCCTTCATCTCATGTTAATAGGATCAAAAGAGAAAAAGTTAAAACCACACATGAAGTAGGACAGGAATATGAATTCCTTATCAGTACTAAATCAGTTTTGTAGGACTTTTTTCCCCCAAAAGAACTCAAACTAAAGAGAAATAAAAATGGTTTTGTTAATGGTATGGCTATCAAACTTAGAGCTAGCTGGAAATAGTAACAATATTTATTTTTTGAAGAGAAGGTCACAAGAATATGTATTACTATGGAGTAGATAAATATATTTTATATTAGTGGTTCCATATAGTATGGAGCATTTTATACTCAAGATGAATTATAATGCTAGAACACTATTTTAAAGTTTCTGATTTGAGGTCCTACAAGTAGAAAATTGATCACTAAAATTTCTAAAGAGAATTTAAGAGAAAATTCCTACTGTCCAATGCTCACAAGGCTTATTGTGTAATTTTTTGAGATCATTGGGAAAATAATAGCTTAGGCAAATTTAGAACACTAAATATACATTTCACTTCAAGAGAGGATAGATTTTAATCTAGGAGCATTTTTAACTTGGTCCCCAAGTGAGCATACCTTTTAATGTCAGATGTGTGTTTAAAAATTTCTCATTTTTTTTCTTGACTTTCTGCCTTTCTTGACTTTTGCTGTGGAGCTGACAGAATCACTTTAGGGTGTCCCAATAAGCCAAAGAGAACAGAAATTGGTCACTAGTCAGGACATTTTTCAAAATGGTGTTTAAAAACTGACAATATTGCTTGGCTGTTAGCAGACTACTTCTATTATGAACTTATTCATTATCATAATTAATGTAATTGACATCATTATTTGAGATGGTAAAGATTAAACCTAGTTTCTGCTACATGGTAGGCAAGAGTTGTATCTCTGAGCATCAGTCCCTAACTTTTTCATTGTGATTTGGAGACAGGGTGTGCCACTGGGATTCTCAGACTGTCCTTGAACCTGTGCTGTTGCTCAGGTGGGAAGTAAGATCTAGTTATCACTGCCACTGCCTGAGCCTCCCAAACAGCCGGGATGACAGGCCTGAACCAGCATTCCCTGGTAGGAGGGCTCATCCTGACAGGTAATTTCTCTGTTCCTATCATAGCCATCTACAAAATTTTAGCTAGATTATAATACATCATAAAAGTTCAAAACATTGAATAGAAATCTACAAATGTAAACTGGTTACTTTCATAAATTCTGTTTCTCAGGCTCATATAGAGATGTCTGCATTAGACATAATTTGTATCAAATTGTGTCAACTAAGTCACATTCTTTGAAGTTCCCTTTCAAAAGTGGAATTCCACTGTAGCAGCCTCAATTTACAAACTTACTGAATTTTATTAAATTCCATTGTATATCATCAATAAACTTATTTTGTTTTTGAACCTTGAATACTATTAGAGGGGAACTGAGAAAATGTGTTTTAAGTGGACACTATCAAATAAAAATTCAGCTTCAATAGAAATGGCCCAAAACCCCTATTTTCTTTACTGTGCACATAGTAAATGAGATGCAATGACACTAAGGATACTTAATTCAGTGACCTAATCAAGAAGGGCTTTTAATTCCCTTTAACAGCAGCTGAATCAGCATCATTATGATGATCCCAGTGAGATAATCATATCTGATTATGTCTTATATTTATACTTACAGCTATATACATGCACACACACAAACACACACACACACACACACACACACACACACACACACACACACAAACAGTGAGTATTAATGAAACGAATCAACCATTGTGTTTCTCTTGAGTGCTTTTCATTTTATTCTTTACAAATCAGCATTTTTTAGCTAATTTTCTTCCATTGGTGATAAAAAGAAAAATGCAACCTCTAAATAGAATGGATATTGATGACATACAAGCAAATGTTTTGAGATTTGGTAATTTAAAAACAAATATGTTTTCAGAGAGTTTTACAGAATCAAAGCTGAAGGAGGATGAGGGTAGAATTTAAAAACTTCTCATATATAAAACATTGTTATAAATCAAGAGGGACTGGCAAATATGTCAGAGAGTTTCCATAGTGGCCATTCTGCTGTGACTGATCGAGCATAGGTGTTGGATCTCTATCAACTATCCAGTACACTAAATTAATGGGAATGTCTTTATTTTATTTTAGTCATGGCCATGAATGATGATAAAGATAATTCTTTCAGTCCTACCTGCCAGATATATCTAAAAAAAAAAAATCATAAGAACAAATGTCCAAGTTTTTTCTTCTGTTATTTTATAAAGTAAACCCAAGAAACTAGTATTATTTTCTTATATTATTTTATTGCTCTATGTATATTTATTTATATATATGCCTATATAATTTCTCTTGTAAACATACATGTATATATATATATGAGATGCATTATATGAGAATTATCCCATATTATCTCATATTATCATACAGATTATGAGAAATTATCTCTAACAGAAAATTTTATTTATCTCAGATTGGAAGTTCCAGTCTATTTTTCCAGGAGATTCACCATTAATCACCTTGAAGGCATGTTCTCCATGACCTAAATGTTCCACTTGTCTCCAAATTCCTAAAATTCTCCATCTTCCAACATCATCAAGACTGGGACCAGATTTTGAAGTCACATTCTAGATCCAAACTATAATAGTTCATTTTAATCAAGAGAATTATTCTGCTGTGAAAAGGTTAAACTATAGAGAAAACCACATAAAAACAGCATGGAAGCATTTCAAATAACTAATACTAATTATAAATGTATTTTGTGTGTGTATGTCTCGAATATTTCTAAATTTAAAAGCATAACATAAGCCTTTAAAATCATCTAATGAATAAAATCCATATCTAATACCTACAATGTGATCACAAAAATGTCCTTAACCATAAAAGATATGTGATCCCTCTGTTCTGCCAGATCCAATCCCTCAGGCTCTTCCCTAGCACTATGGCTCTCACAGAGCATTCACTCCTGGCCTCCTCCTCACTCATGGCTGTGTCCCAGCCCCCATCTTGAGTAGACATCCCCTGCTCAACTACAGACCAGCCTGCCAAAAAGAAAAGAAAGAAAGAAACAGGTAGGCTATTCTCCACTCTTTCTGTTCCTTCTCCAATTCCTCAGGCCTATCCTGAGTGCTGAAACAGAATGCCACATGCAGACTTCCTCCCCAACTACCTGCATCTCCTACAGACCATCCCCTCCTATACTCTCTCTCTCCACTAGTCCCTATATGCCAACCCTAACTTGAGCGGACACCCCATGTTCCACCTCAGAAAACCAGATGGGCTGCCATAGACCTTCTTCAATCTTTCTGCTTCCCAAGAGCCAATCCTCTTGTCTCTATCCTAATACTAAAACAGATAGCCAGCTGCAGGGCCTCCCTTCTTCCCTGTGCCTGTGGATCCCACAGACCATCCCTTCCTGACCTCCTTCCCCAACTTGTCATTGCATACCAGTCTCTAAAACAGGAGACATTCCCTGTAAATACTACATCCAAGCAGGCCAGTAAAAAAGGTGACACATAACTATCACACTGGTCATTAATGTATCTCAATATCAATGGTGTCAATTCACCAATAAAAAGACACAGATTAACATTAACAGAATGGATGTAAAAACAAGATCCAACTTTCTGATGCATCTGAGAAGCACAACTCAAAATTAAGGATAGAGATTATCTCAGGGTAAAAGGTTGGAAAAAAGATATTCAAAGAAAATGGACCTATGAAGAGAGCTGGTGTAGACATTTTAATATCTTACAAAACAAAACTAATCAATAGTGATGGAGAAGGACACTATGTACTTATCAAGTGAAAAATCCTTTGGTTTTTGGAAAGAGAACTTTTCAAGAACATTTTATGCCCCAAACACAAGGGCACAAACTTTTGTAAAAGAAACACTAAACAGCTTAAACCACATATTGACCCTCACACATTGTTGGTGGAGGACTTCATTACCCAACTCTCACCAATGGAAAGATCATCCAGACAAAAACTAAAGAGGAAAATTCCTGAGCTAACAGATGTTATAATCTAAATGAACCTAACAAACATTTACAGAATATTTGATACAAACACAAAAGAATATACCTTCTCCTCAGCACCTTTTAGAGCTTTGTACAAATTGATCACTTACTGTAGCACAAAGCAAGTCTTAACAGATACAAGAAAGTTAAAAAAAAAAAAAAAAAACTCCCTGCATCCTATTAGAACATCATAAATTAAAGCTGGATAACAACAACAAGAGAAACAACAAAAAACTTACAAACTCTTGGAAAATGAACTACACTCTACAGCATGAGAAATGGATCAAGACAGAAATGAAGAAAGAATTAAAGACTTTCTAGAATTATTAAAATTAAAATTAATACACAGCATATCCAAATGTGTGGGACACAATGAAAGTAGAGGTAAAAGGAAAGTTCACAGCACTAAAAATAAAAAACTGGAGAGATCTTACACTAACAACTACACTGCATACCTGAAATCTCTAGAACAAAAACAAGTAAGAACACACTAGATGAGGAGAAAGCAAGAAATAATCAAAGTAAGGTCAGAAATCAATAAAGTAGAAAAAAAGAGAAAAATACAAATAAACAATGAAACAAAGAGTTGGTTCTTTGAGAGTATCAGCAAGATAGACAAACCCTTTTCCAAACAAACTGAAAGGCAGAGAGAAAAAAAATCCAAATTAATAAAATCAGAAATGAAATGTAGTTTGTCTTTCTTATCAGACCATCATCTCTCCAATGACATGGAGACTTCTTATTAACTATGAAAGCTTGGCCTTTAGCTTGGGCTTGTTCCCAACTAGCTCTTATAACTTAAATTAACCTGCTTTTATTAATCTACTTTCTGTCACATGGCTTTTTACCTCTCCTCCAGTTTGTATATCTGACTTGCTCAATGTCTCACTGACATCTCTCTTATAACCCAATTCATTCTGAGTTCTTCTCCCTGCCTGGAAGTTCCACCAAACCTCTCCTGCATAGCTATCGGTCATTTAAGTCTTTATTAAACCAATCAAGTGCTTTATGCAGGCCAGGTAAGGGAGCAACACATTTTTATACAGTTTGCTCAACTATCTCACAACAATTAAAAGGGAAGCATAACAAGATACACTGTTGAAATACTTACAAAATCATAA
The DNA here is from genome assembly GCA_902168415.1 of Peromyscus melanophrys. Taxonomy (NCBI): domain Eukaryota; kingdom Metazoa; phylum Chordata; class Mammalia; order Rodentia; family Cricetidae; genus Peromyscus; species Peromyscus melanophrys. The sequence goes on along the minus strand of CABHPR010156415.1, from coordinate 10,281 downwards.
AGACATGCTTTAAATCATGTACTCTACAAAACTGGGGAAAAATGAAAGAAATAGACCATCTTTTTCAATAGGTACCACTTACAAAATCTAGATCAATATTGGGTAAACAATCTAAACAGACATATAACCCCTTGCAAAATAGAAATGGTCACTAAAAGTCTACAAAAAGAAAAGAAAGCCTAGGGTCAAACTAGTTTAGCACAGAATTCTATCAGAATTTCAAAGCAGAGTTAATGCCAATGCCCCTCAAATTAATCCAATAGAAACATGAAGGACATCACCTAATTTAGTTTATGAGACTGCAGTTACCCAGACAGAGAAGCCACAGAAAGATCCAAAAATGAAAGAGGATTACAGACCATTGTCCTTTATGAACATAGATGCAAAAGTATTCAATAAAATAGTTGAAAAGCCAAGGTCTCCCCTGGGGCATCATCCCAGCCTGGTAGACTCAGCTGAGGCAGGTCCAGTCCCCTCCTGCCTACACCAAGGCTGAGCAAAGTATCTCAGCATAGGCCCCAGTCTCCAAAAAGGCAGCCCATGCACCAAGGACAGGTCCTGGCTCCACTGCCTGGGGGCCTCCCAAACAGTTCAAGCTAATCAACTGTCTCACTTATCCAGAGGGCCTTGTCCAGTTCCATGAGGGCTCCTCAGTCATTGGTTCACAGTTCATGCCTTGTAGGAGGTAGGAATGGGGAGTGGATTGGGGGGGGGGGGGGGAAAAGGGAACCCGGGGCGGAAATGTTAAAATTAAGCTAATTATAAAAAAAAAATATTAAAAAAAAAACAGGAAAAACCAAAACAGTTCAAAGGGAAAAAATAAAAAATAAAAAAAAAATAGTTGAAAAGCCAAGTACAAGAACACATGAAAAAAGCATCCACTATGATCAAGTAGATTTCGTGACCATAAAGTCCCACCAAGGGACAACAACAGCTGATAAACACTTTCAGCAAAGTAACTGGGTAAAAAATTAACTCACAAAAATCAATAACCCTCCTATATACAAATGAAAAATAGACTAAGAAACAATTCAGGGGAACAATACCTTCCCTGATAACTTCAAATAACACAAAATACCCTGTGGTAACTAACCAAGTAGGTTAATGACTTGTATGTAAAAAACTTAGTCTTGAAAGAAATAAATTGAAGAAGATATCTGAAGATGGAAAGATCTCCTATGTTCGTGGACCAGCAGAATTAGCATGGTACAAATGGCCACCCTACTAAAAGCAATCTACAAATTCAGTGCAATCCCCATCAAAATTCCAGCACAGTTTTTCATTGACCTTGAAAGGACAATTCTCAACTTCATATGGAAAAGCAAACAAACAAAACAAAAACAGTATAGTTAAAACAATCCAGAACACTAAAAGACTGCCCGAGGTATTACCATTCCTGATGTGAATTTGTACTATGGAGTGATAGCAATTAAAACCACATGGTATTGGCATGAAACCAGACACAGTGATCCACGGAATTTTCTTCCTGGACTGCTTGGCAGTATACTGTATAAACTGAATATGCAGGCCCCATGGAAAGTGACCACTGAACTTTGCCAAAACAAGGTGAGATGGTTCTTTAGCTCCTGCTTCAAAGAAGATACTGCCAGACATTCTGCAGGACACAGGAAAGTGACTGATGAACTTTGCCAATAGGCAAGACAATCCTTCAAATTTCCTGCTTCACTAAAAAGTCTGTCAGAGACTCTAGGCCTGTAGGCTGAAGATGGGATGTCCCAATGTTGCAGAGGAACTCTGTCCAGGCAGCCAGATGTCTCTGTCATTTCTAGAGATTTTGAAGGTGCTTACCATGTGCTTCCTGTTTACTTAGGTAATATATCCTTCTGGGGTCTTTGATAGAGTTGAAGACTAGATACTTATAATTATAGTTTTCCTTAGTTATGATAAAAGGCAAATTAGATATAAAACTTTAGACTTACCAAGATAAGATAGATAGTTGAATGTTTTCTGTAATTTTGTCAAATACAAATAGACTAAATATTGTAACTGTAGTTCTTGCTTGATAACTGTTTTGTTGTATATGTTTACTATGTTAAAGTTAAAACCTTCCGTTTTGATTGCACAGAAAAGGGGAAGTGCTGTGGGAGGCCTTTCTGTACGCTGTGGATATGTATTGCTGTCATTGTTTGATAATAAAGCTGTTTGGCCAATGATGAGGCAGAATAAGGTTAGGCGGTACATTCAAACTGGAGATGGAGATGAAAAAGGGTGGAGTTAGAGAAGAAGATGTGAGCCACCTCCAGGAGAAACAAGATGTGAGAGAACAGGAAATGCCGTGAAGCCACATGGCATAACATAGATTAGTAGAAATGGGCTGAATTAAGTTATAAGAGCCAGTTAATAATGAGCCTGAGCCATAGGCCATACAGATTGTAATTAAAATAAGCCTCTGTGTGTTAACTTGGGACTGAATGGCTATGGGACCGGGCAGGAAACAGGAAAACTTCCAGCTACATTCTTGAAGACCCAGACATAAATCCACACACCTATGGGCGCCTTTTTTTTTATTATAAAAAAGCCAAAAATACCCACTGGAAAAAATACAGCATCTTCAAGAAATGGTGCTGTGAAACTGGATGTCTTCATGTACACAAATGCAAAAAGATTTATAACTATCATCCAGCACAAAACTCAAGTTAAGTGGATCTAAGACCTAAAGCCAAGCACACTGAACCTGATAGAAGAGAAGGAAGGGAAAGTCTTGAATAAAGTGGTACAGGAGACAACTTTCTGAACAGAATACTGAGAGCCCAGGCACTAAGATCAACAATTGGGACCATATGAAACTGAAAATCTTCTGTAAGGCAAAGGACACTGTCAATTGGACAAAGTGTCACCTTAAAAAATGGGAAAAGATTCTTACCAACTCTACATCTGAGAGAGGTCTATATCCAAAATATATAAAGAATTCAAGAAACTAGGTATCAAAATAAAAACAAGTAATCCAACTAAAAAATGGGCTACAGACCTAAAGAAAGGATTCTCAACAGAGGAATCTCAAATGACTGAGAAAAATGTAAAGAAATGTTCAACATCCTTAGCCACCAGGGAAATGTAGTTCAAAACTACTTTGAGATTCCATCTTATACATGTCAGAATAGCTGAGATCAGAAACACAAATGACAGATCTGCCTGGTAAGGATATGGAGCAAAGGAAAAACTCCTCCGTTGCTAGTGAGAATGCTAATTTGTAAAACCACTATAAAAATCAATATGGCACTTCCTCAGAAAATTGGGAATTGATCTACCTCAAGTCACAGCTATATAACCCTGGTGTATATACCCAAAGCTCACTCCATTCTACCATAAAGACATTTGCTCGACTATTTTCATTGTGGCTTTGTTCATAATAGCTAGAAACTGGAAACAACTTAGATGTCTCTCAATAGAATAATGGATAAACAAAATGTGGTACATTTATACGATGGAATATTATTCAGCTGTTAAAAAATGACATCATGAAATTTGCAAGCATATATATGTAATGAGAAAACATCATCCTGAGTAAGGCAACCCAGACCAAGAAAGACAAATATGGTATGTGTTCACTTATACGTGCATATTAACAATTAAGTAAATTATAAACAAGCTACATTCTGCAGACAGAGAGAGGTTAGGTAAAGAGGAAGGCTCTAGGGGGTATGCATGGATCTCCTTGGGGAGAGGAGATGGAAAAGATTTTGTAGGTGGACTGAGGGTTTCAAGAGATGGGAGGAGGTGGGATCAGGTGGTGAGGAAGATGGGATAGGAGAATGTGTGAGCAAAGAAGATGGGAATTTGGGAGAGTTGGGGCCAGTATAGAAGCATAGTACAGTGGAAACTTCGGGGGATCTAGGAGGGTGATTCTAGTGAGGAATCCTACTGGTGGAGCTATGGAGTATCAATTGGCCATCTCTTATAGCCAGACAAGACTTTCAGAGGCAGAACTGGGTTGCATTCAGCTGAATTATTGCCCAAGGGTGTCCTGTGGAAATCCCCAAACAATGCCGATACACGATAGGACTGTATCGTGAATTCTAAGTGGTCATAATAATAAAAACCCAGAGTCAGATATTGGGGTAAATGCTTAAAGATCACAGAAGTAAAGGAGCAGCGAAAGTCACCTCTTACCTTCGAGTCCTCCTCAGACAGAAAAGGGGCCGAGCTCCTTTCTCTGCCTGCCTTATAGTCTTCCCTCTGCCCAGCCATATCACTCCCTGTCTCCTGTCTATACAAACCTCCAGACATCTATGATTAACAAAATGGCTAGCTCTACCCTCTGATATTCAAGCAAGCTTTATTTGTTAGAGCACAAAGTATCACCACATAGGATAGAAGGTTGCTAGCTGAAAACTGACAGCAGGTCCCCATCGCTAGGACAACAGCTTCGCAGCTCATTTCATATAGAGAGGCCACACTGGTGTCTGCATGCAGACTTCACTCCTACATTCTAATTTATTTGCTCCAGGAAAGAGAAGTCTGGACCCCAGCCTAAGAATAAAACCTTTGATTAACAATCTACCCATCCTGCAAGGTATGTTAGGGCAAGGGTGGTACAGAATTTGTGGAAGTTGTCAACCATTATCTGATTTAACTTGAGGCCTACTCTGTGGATGGGAGCCTGTGCCTGACACTGGTTGGATAGCCAAGAACCAGAGACAGGATAGCCCAGATGCCTAGGGTAGAACCAAGCATGACTGGTCAAAAAAATTAATAAATGAGAATCAATGAAATGATTCCTTGTGATATGCTTTTATACTCATAGATTGATACCTTTTCCAGTCTCATCATAGAGGCTTCCTCTGGCAGCAGATGGGAGCAGGAGCAGAGATCCCCAGCAAGACATTATGTGGACAGTCTAATTTGAAGGTCTTTCTCAGGTGCCTCTTATTGGAGCTTGAGGAATCCTGCAGAAGAGGGGGCAGAAGGTTTCTAGAAGTCGGATGGGATGGAGGACACCAGAACATGGCCCACTGAATCAACTAATCAGGGCATATATGTGCTCATGGAGATTGAGGTGGCAAGCAAGGTATCTGAATGGGTCTGCACCAAGTTCTCTGCCTATATGTTGTGGCTATTAGCTTGGTGTTCTTGTGTGACTCCTAACTCTGAGTCTTTTTACCTGCTCTTGTAGCTCTTTTCCTCCTGTTGGGTTGCCTTGTCCAGCTTCAGTGTGAGGGCTCTTGCCTTGCCTTATTATACTTTATTTTGTCATCTTTGGTTGCTGTCTGTTGTAGGCCTGTCCATTTCTGATGGGAGACAGAGGGGAAGTGGATCTGAGGAAGAGGGAAAGTGTGTCCGGGGAGTGGGAGGAGCAGAAGGAGGGGAAGCTATGTTTGGGATGTATTGTATGAGAAAATAATCTGCTTTCAATAAAAAAAAATAAAATTGAAAACAAAGGTATGATGTATACTTCTTTTACTAATTTTTCCCTGAATATTTATCAAGTTATCACAGTTTTCAGTTAGAGTATTAGTGACATATACTAAATTTCCTTTGCTTCAAACTAATATTTTGATTTATTTCATTTTTATTGATATCTTCTATTATAAGTAGTTTTTCAGCATTATTACTATAGAAGAAAATTAAAGTGCATCAGGTATTTATTATATTTGCTGCATGTCTATACCAGTGCAATATGCATCCAGAATCACATACTATGCTTCATAATATTATATACAATAAATATAACTTTAATATAATGTTAACTATATAAAACTATGGAATGGTTTATGCATTGTTATAGAACCTTCATAAAGGTAGGAATATAGGACAGCTTTTGAACATCTCCATTGTCAGCATGACCTCCCTTTGTAAAAATCAGCCATCAAGAACTGTCTGTCAGTCTGTTAATTCTAATGCCATGGCAGCAGTTCTGCTGCTATCCATTGAAGAACATTGGGATTGTTTATAATTTTATGTGACAATGAAGTGGGTATACGCGTGGGTTTACAACTTTTAGGATGATAATGTGTTTACTTTGTAGGATTGTCTTCAAATTTCCTGACCTTCTCTTATTTATGTATAATACATACTGTTGTCATATTCCTGTCTGTCCACTGTCTTTTCTTATTGACTTCCCATTTCTGCGCACATCCCCTTCTTCCCAATAGCCCCTGTCTCATCTTCATGTCTTTTGTTTGTGCCTATGTTGTATAGGTTCTTGCAGCTGCCCCATGCCCCTGATTGCCATAGCTGTGTCGTACCCGCCATAGCTGTGTCGTACCCAGAGACAGTGTTTTAAAATATTCTTGAGCATCCAATGGCCCTGAAATTTCTGTCACCAGCCCTTCTCTAATGTCTCCTGGACCTCAGAGTAGTGGACGCAGATGTTCCATTTAGGGCTGGATAATCACCAGTCTTCTAGTCTCTGCATTTAAAAAATTGATAGGGTTTTTATTTGGCCATAAAATTTGTACTTCTGTGGATATCAACAGAAAGTGGAGTTGTTAGCCCTTATTATTACTCTATAATTATCTCTGAAAGAGTATAATAAAGAAAATTGCACCATCTTTACTCCAGCACATCTTGTAGGCAGAAAAAGTTGCAGATCAAAGTGTTTGTGACTGGGTTGATGTTCTTGTTCCTGTGCTAGAAGTCTTGTCTGGTTACAGGAGATGGTCAGTTTAGGCTCCATATCCCCTGTTTTCTAGGCATCTTAGCTAGGATCACCCTCATAGATTCCTGGGGGTTTCCATTGGTCTAGGTTTCTAGCTCATCCCATAGATGCCCCCAGATTCCAATTATCTTTCCCAGTACTCTCTCCATCCTTTCCCCACCTGATTCCTCCGGTTTGCATCCACATCCCCCACCCCCGCAGGTCCTTCCCTCCATCCACTGACAATGTCCATTCTATTTCCCCTTTCACAGTGAGATTCATGCATTCTCCCCTCTCTTTGAAATCTCTTTTTTACTTAGCTTCTCCAGGTCTGTGGTTTGTAGCATGGTTCTCCTTTACATTACAGCTAATGATCATTTATGAGTGAGTACGTATCGTTTGTCTTCCTGGGTCTGGGTTACCTCACTTAAGATGATCTTTTCTAGTCCCATCTATTTACCTGCAAATATCCTGATGTCATTGTTTTTTACAGCTGAGTAATATTATATTGTGTAAATGTACCACATTTTCAGTATCCATTCTTTTGTAGAGGGGCATCCAGGTTGTTTCCAGTTTCTGGCTATTACAAATAAAGCTGCTATAAGCAGAGTTGTGCAAGCGCCCTTGTGTTACAGTGGAGAGTCCTTTAAGGATATGCTCAGGAGTGGTATAGCTGGATCTTGAGGTAGATTGATTCCCAATTGTCTGAGATACTGTCATATTGATTTGCAAAGTGCCTGTACAAGTTTACACTCCCACCAGCAGTGGAAGAGTGCTTCTCTTGCTCTACATCCTCTCCAGCATGAACTGTCACTTGTGTTTTTGATCTTAGCCGTTATGTCAGATGTACGATGGAATTTCAGTCTCGTTTTGATTTCTATTTCCCTCCCTGCTGGCTAAGGATGGTGCATGAACTATGGGTGTGGTCAACTTATGACTGGCACAGCTAGAGACCCATACTATGAGAGGGAGCTCCCCCACTGAGGGTCAGCCCCAGAAGCCCTATAGCCCAGTGACCTAGGGTAGAAGCAAACATGAATAGGAAAAAGAGTCAATGAATGATTTATAATGAATCTATTCTCAGAGATTGATGCCTGGCTCAACTGTCATCAGAGAGACTTCACCCAGTAATGTTGCTGGATCCCAAGGGCTCCCTCAGGGAGGGGGCGAGAAGGCACAGCATCAACAGCACAAACACTGGGAGTCAGTTGAAAGGCAAACAACAAACTCATTTATTCAATAACTGGGAAGGCCTTATATATCCTCCTCTCAGCACCCAGTCTGTGTCTCAATCTGGTGGCATTGTGTGGTTGTTCCTCATTGGATGAGCATGATCAGGAACTCTGAGAGCAATCAGGAACTCTGAAAGCACCTGTTGCTAGGACCTCAGGCAGAATTCAGGTTGGCTCATAAGGAAGTTATGTGCATGCTTTGGTAACTGATATGAGTCAATTTCCTCGACCCTGTGGGCCTGTCCTACTACACAGCAACTGATGGGAACAGGTGCAGAGGCCCACAGCCAAACATTAGGTAGAACTCAGGGAATCTTGTGGAAGGGTGAGGAAGGATTGTAGGACCTAGTAATGTCAAGGGCACCATAAAAAGATCCAAAAAGCCAACTAACCTGGGCTCATAAGGGCTCAGAGAGACTGAATGACAACCAGTGAGTCTTCATGGAACTAATATAGGTCCTCTGCACATATGTTATAGTTGTGTAACTTAGTTTTCTGTTCGAGACTCCTAACAGTGAGAGCAGGGATATCTCTGATTATGTTGCCCACATTGGAGACCCATTCCTTCTACTTGATTGCCTCCTCCAGCTTTAATAGAAGAGGAGCTGCCTAGTCTCACTGCAGATATCCATGGGATATCAGTCTATATCTGAAGAGAAACAGTGGAGGAGGAGTTGTTTGGGAAGTGCAGAGGGGATGGGAAGTGGGGGTAGGGTGTGGGGGTGGTGGGTGCCTGAATGGCATTGGTGGGAGGAACTGGAAAGAGGAGAGGAGGGGAAACTTTGGTTGGGATGTAAAAACAAAAACTTAAATAACAACAGCAAAAAAGAAGGTATTATGTAATTACTCAAAAAAAAATTGCACAACCTCTCTGATCTTTTGAGTTTCAGTTTCTTTTCTCATCTTGCTTCTACATGTCATTATCACTTTAAATAGCATTATCATTTGTATACATATACCTTGCTGTGATTTTAACTTTCAATTCCTTGATGGTTAGTGATTGTGTTGCCTAGTTTTTTGTCAACATGACACAATTGGAATCTTTTGGGAAGTAGGAACTTCAGTTGAGAAAACTCACCACCATGCAGACTGGCCTGTAAACAATCCTGTTAGGCATTTTCTTAACTGATGATTGCTGTGGAAAGCCCAGCACACTGCGGGTGGTACCACCACAGGTGTGGTGGTCTTGAGTGCTATGAGCAGCTTTCCTCTATGGTTTTTGTCTCAGTGCTTGCCTTTGGGCCTGCAGGCTCCTGTCCTGAATGCAAGTTCCTCCTCAGACTTCCCTCACTGATGGACTATACTGTAGATTGAAATAATTCTTTTCCTCCCCAACTTGTTTACACTCATGGTGCTTATCACAGCAATTGAAAATAAACTAAAACACAGTCTTAGTATTTTGTCACCTTTATTTGCCATGAATGCATTTACTTCAATTACTTTTCAATATCTATCTATCTATCTATCTATCTATCTATCTATCTATCTATCTATCTATCTATC